>PVJS01010451.1:13148-28792 GCA_004027185.1 Glis glis | reverse complement strand
CAGGCCAGGCATGGTGGCTTACACCTGTAATCCCAGTACATGGGAGGCTGAGACAGGAGGATTGCAGGTTAGAAGCCAGCTTCAACAACTCTTAGCAAGACTCAGCAACCTAGTGAGATCCTGTTTCAAAACAAAATATAAAAAGGGCCGGGGGTGTATGTAGGAGGTAGAATGCCCCTGGGTTCAATCCCTAGTTAAAAAAAAAAAACGGAAAGGAAAATGAAAAATTTGGAAACTTTCTAAAACCTATGACAACTTAAGACTTGATAACTTCAAAATCTGTAACTCTCACAAATTAGAAAAATGCCAATAATACCTAAGCTCCCGAGCAACAACGAACACATAAATACAAATCTGACACCTTTGAAACTAACAGTGAAGGGATGGAAACAGGAAAGGATGCTCATAGGAGTGTGAGAAAGATGAGGCTGGGAAGGTAGGAGCAAAATATGGAAGATTCATGGCTGGGGAGAGTGACTGGGACAAGTCAGATAAGGATTGAAAAATGGCGTTGAATTTAGTTGCTCAGGAGGGATGGAAGCCACTCTGTAAAAGACAAACATAGAAAGGTGAATATGAGCGATCCTTTCAAGATGCTTGGTTGGAAGGGGTGGGGAGGGAAGTGTAGTTGGTGATGAGCACTTAGGTTAAGGCAGAAGAAATATAAGAAATGTTTTCTGGTGTTTCTGAGAAGAAACCATGCAGGGAGAAGTTGAATAGATAGGGCACCAAAGAGAAAGATCATAGAACAGAATTTAGAGATCCAGAACTCTCCGGGTGGGTGACTGTGGCTTGGTTTAGATGTCAGGAGCAAGAAGAAGAGGTGTTCCCATCCAACATGCTCATATTTCCAGTAAAATTGGTGATTATTTGCTAAGGATGTCAAAGAAGACCAAGGGAAGGTGGATTTAAAGATTTTTGAGGAGGCTTGGCAGTGAATAGGAAAAACCCAGACTGCCCAGCATTCTTGAATTTATTTCATGTGAATCGCTATTGGCCTTCCCACCACCATCTGCCCGGTTGTGGTTCTCTGCAGCAATGGTTAGCACCCTGGACACATGCACAGGGAAGGAGAATTGTCTGTGTTTTAGCGAGATACACGGTTATCAAAGTAGAATGGATGCACAGGCTGAATAGATCAGGAGGAGAGTGTCTGCTATAGATTGGATCTGGGGTGTCCCCCAAAGGCCCCTGTGTTAAAGTCATGGTCCCCAGCTTAGTGCTACTGGGAGGTGGGAGAAATTTTAGGAGGTGTAGTGCAGTGAGAGGTCTTTAGGTTATTGGGTGCATCAAGTGGATTGTGGGACACCAGTCTCTTCCTCTTCCTCTCTTTTCATCCCAGCCATGAGGTAGAATCTTTTGCTCACACACTTTCACCTCTGCCATCCCGCAGCCCCACCAGAGGCCTAAAAGCAATGAATTAGCTTGATCATGGACTGAAACTTCCAAAACCATGAGTCAAAATAAACCTTTTCTTTTCATAAGTTGATTATCTCCAGTATTTGTTATAGTAATGGAAAGCTGACCAATAAAGTGGCTGAAGGGATATATTACAGATCTGAGCTGGAGAAGGAAGGGGAAGGAAATATAGTGAAGCTCCTCAGTAAAGGAAAAGCTGCTCAGAGTCCTGGTGAAGCCTCTGGGAACACGCACACTTGCGTGTCGATCTTGTGGCATCCTGTGGTCTATCCAGTTAGCTATTTTCTTCTGTGTTCTCATTCTCACACTGGTCAGCACTTCCTTCTCTCCAAATTCAGTCTCCTACTGCTCCTTAGTGTTTTAAAGTGCTCTCTGGAAACCTTATCTCAGAGCTAACAAAATGCTCCTGTCTCTTCAATCTCTTCCCTGAATGTCCTGTCCTCCTCCCCATCCCAGGCCACCTCCATGGAAGCAAAGCCATTTAGGATCCTCCATATTAAAACATGGAGATTATTGCAAAGAGGGAAAATGCATATCAGAAGTTGCATTTTGCAGAGTCTCATTTGAAACTTTCCAGCCAGTGGAGTTCTTTGTGCTATTCCCCTCTATCCCCTGAAAGTCATCAGGTAGATACAGCAGTGGCTCAGGAGCTGATAGAATCCCTGCTGAAACCTTCAAATCCCCAAAATGGGAACTCGTGTTACAGTTTCACTCTCACTTAGAGATTTCTAACAATGAAGAAATTCTAGATGACATCAGGGTGGCTGTGATCATGACAAATTTTAGCGCAAGAGAGAGAAGCCTGACTTAAATAAAATCTATACTGCTTCACTTTTTTTTCCTATAGAAAAACTTTGAGAATCTCCTTGAACTATTTTCTTTGTGTTATTGGAGAGATCTTTCCAGAATCTCAGTTTGATCGTCGTTGATAAAGAGGCTCCATCAACATGATTCACAGCTCATAAACTTGTCTAATGAATGAGAAACCTTCGAAACAATTCTGATTAAGCCTGGCTGCTCCCCCACATTTGCCTCCTCTCGTACTCTTTCCTTCCTTCAAAGTACTCCTCTTTGAAAACATTTTGTTAAGATTCCTTTGGGGATAACAGAACTATCAACCAAAACTGTATCACTGATCAAACATGGTTTTGAAAATTAGTCTTTATAGTGATTCATCTGAGTACTTTAAAAATTTCCTGATAGAATGAAGCAATTTTCCAAGTGCTGAATGAAATTTTATTGTCAACTACCTTCAGTGTAAAGCTGAGGCTTATAGTCAAAATGCTAGAAAGACAAAAGCCAGAAAACAGGACAAGCTGGGTAGGTAAGTAAGAAGAGTCAAAAGTCCTTTTTCTCTTGGCATGGAGCCCGAAAACATCTTTTCTCTTCTTTTTTTCCCCTCATTTTATTTTATTATTTTTGGAGGGGTGATGCTGGGGAGTAAACCCAGAGCCTCAAACATCCTAAGCACACACCCTCCCACTGAGCTACACCCTAACCCTGGACATCCATTTTGAGCCAGAGCCCGAGTTAGTTTCATACTAAGAGTCACAAACAACATGAGTTCCTGGAACTTGAAATTCAGCCTGAGTCCTAGTGCAGTTGACTGAGTTTTTCTCCAAAACGATGCTCCTGCAGGACTCAGAAGGGTACCTGCAACCCAGGGTATCCACCAGGCATCCTGGTGCTTGGTACTGGGATTTGTTTCTGTACATATGACCTTGAAGACAATTTGTTACTAAAGGCCCACCTTCTAGAAGCTTTGAGGGAGTATCCTGCTGCTCAGGCTAACCGTTTAAAACACAAAGGCTCAAAATCAGAACAACTAGATTTCTTGTGGTATTATACAATAAGAGCCGACCTTCAGCGTCTGCTAACGTGGGTCTACCTCTTTCCTATGGCCTCTTCTCTGATTTGGTCTTGGCAGAGTAAGAATTGCAATTGCACTGTAAGACTCAAGAGGCAAAGGCTCTATGAAGTTTGGCAACTATATATCGCATATCATATGCAGCCATTCTTGTGCATCATCATAAAAATAATATATGCATGTAAATTAAAAATAAATGATGACAAGGAAAGAAATATTGGAAGAAATATAATTAAAAATACGGTAACAGCTGACAGATTAGTGGGTTAGGAAAAAAATGCAGCTACAAGAAGACAGTTTTGAAAATAATGAAGCAACCGAGAATGAAGTTAATGAGATTGAGAAAATGAAAAAAGAGAATTTACGGTACTATCACACATTTAAAAAAATCAAAACTCAAAACATGGGCTCCAGTCTGATGTATCCTTATGAAACTGAAGTACCTCTAGCCTTTCTCTCTGCATCAAGGAACTGAATGGTTTTGTGTCCTTCACTCATCCAAAAAACAGGTTGAAGGATAGAGCCTACTTTAGACACATCAGTAATCTTCAAAGATCAGTCTGTCTTTATACCCACCTGTGGTTCAGAAGCAACTTCTAAGCAATAAATGAGATAAGCAAAGTATACTAAAATAGGGAAAAACAGAAGAAAAAAAAAGTCCATGTGTTTTCTAAATATTTATCTCCTAACTACAGGACTCTGAACCCAGAAGGGATATTCTGGGAATCTTGATGACAATGCACTTTTTTATTGTGCATTATTTTGAAGACCTAATCCTATATCTATTCTGAAATGTAGATAGACTGGTGATTCTTTAAATACATTTAAAAAGAACATTGGAACAAAGCTGAGAGATGATGTAAGATGATATATATATATATATATATATATATATATATACACACATATGTATCTTGTAAAAGGAAAAGCAAAACAAACTTTCAAATCATTTTTCATGTAATCTATATTTAATATAATGTACCATTTGTTCACATAATAATATTCACTGAGAATCGACTGTTTTTTTTTGTGTGTGTGGTACCAGGGATTGAACCCAGGGGCATTCTACCTCCGAGCTACACCCCAGCCCTATTTTTTATTCTTTATTTTGAAACAGGGTCTCACTAAGTTGCGGAGGCCTCACTAAGTAGCTGAGGCTGGCCACGAACCCGGATCCTCCGGTCTCAGCCTCCCAAGTACTGAGATTACAAGCATGCGCCACCACGCCCGGTGAGAATCTACTGTTTTTAATCACTGTTCTAGGCACAAGAATACAAAGAAGAATATACCGTACTCTCCCCTCAGTGATCTTACAGTGATGGTGCTAGAGAGGACAGGCGCACGGTCACAATACAGCAGGACAGCAGCACTGTAGTTGCATGCTCAACGTACGGTAGGGACACTGAAGTGGCAGCATTGAGGCTTCACAGGAGAGAGGGCCTTGCACTGGGACTTGAAGCTAGGTGAAAAACACCAAGGAGAGCCACTGTCATTGTAGGCAGAGGAGGTCACATCATGAAGCAAGAGGGACGGCAGTCTATCTTTGGCTTGGCTCATGGGGTAAGTGTGATGAAGAGCTTAGCAACAGAAAAGGCGGGAGACCTGGGCATGGATTGAGTCATGAAGGACCATGTGTACCTACGAAGACATTCAGATTTTATCTAGAATGGGAAGAAGCTCCTTTGAACCATGTAGAAGAATGGCATGAATTTTAGAACGATTATTCTGGCTGAAGTGTAGAGAATGGTTTGGAGGGATTCTTCCTGGAACTTGAAATAAGATCATTTGAAATCAAAATCACCTGGGATGGACTGTAAATTAAAATGCAGACCCCTAGATATTATCCAGAATCATTGAAATAGAAATTTCAAAAGTCCAAAATTGAGGATTTTAAGAAGATCCCCCGCCAAGAGGACCACCATCTGTGACCTCTACCCTGGGACCTCTATCTGTGGACAGATGACAAGGAGGGAAAATGACATTGGGCTCTAGGTGATGCTGCATAAGGATCCTGGATCATCTCAAGTTAAGGCGACATTTGATCACTCCAGGATGATGCCAATTAGAATGGGTCACCACGACATAGCACCAGGATGCCCTGTTGGGCGTCTTCCTAGGCCTCTTCGTCCTTTTCTAGGATTGCTTCAGGCACCCTGATCTGGTACATAGCTGTCGGGGTTCTAGGGAGAATGAACAGACAGGCAACATACATTGCTACAAGTAGGAATGAAACAATATTTATGTGGCTCAGAGTTGTTCATGGAAAAGGGACCTCTTTTTCATCACTCGGCCATGACCGAGAGTTTCACAGCCAGGAGCACCTAGAGTCAACTGTAAATTGTTCCTCTTGTTTTCATTTTGAAATAGGCAGAGTGGAGATGGGAGATGGGTGAGTGCCTGTCTGCGTCATCCAGAGGTCAGCAGCAGCATCTTTGCCTTCCCCCGCTCCTTCTCACGGAACTGATGTCCTCTCCAGGGACCACCTGGAGGGGGAGTGACATGCACTTTACTCATTAAATTCTCTTGAAGTTAATTTGGTTTTACATAAATGCCCTATCAAGGTTTTGGGACCAGGTGTGTGTTTGCTCCATCTCTGGCATCATTAGAGATGGAAACCATTGGTTTCCATCCTATGCAACTATCATTCATCTTCATATCCTTCCCTGTAGGTGGGTTTAATTCCCAGTTGTTAGAAAAGACAATTTGGTTCAAAGGACATTTATATAGGATGTTTGATATGCAAGGCACTGTTTTAGGCTCAGAAGGGGATATTCAAAGTGACAAGAATGTAGCCTAAGCTGTTCACAATTTGGCATGACTTTGCTTACAGAAATAACATTAATCAGGGTAGATGCAAACTGGAGGCTAGATGAGGAAAGGGATTAATCTCAACAGCAGGACTTGGAAAGGATTTGGTAGACGTGGGCCTTCAAAGCAAAGAACAGAGAACAGAACTAGAGCTGTCCATCTCGCATAGTCATAGCCAGGCCCTGGAAACTGCATGTACTGGGTAGCTCAGATACCCAGAGTAAGTTCATAAAATATACCTTCTTACACTGAAGCAAATGAAACAAATGGCAATAATTGTAGAGGTTCCCTATGACCTGTGGTTGGGTTGCTATAAAACAGGGCAGCTCTTAAGTTGTACCTAGACAAGAATGCCTCTCAAATCAATTGCAGAACGCCACAGCATCCTCCTACCCTCTTTAAGTGGACTAAAGAATATGGGAGTTAATTATGATCTGCAAGTGTTAACTCAGATGTCATAACAGAATCCAATAAAGTTAGAGGAGGAGAATGAAACTTTTATTCAGGTTTCATTTGGGACAGTTATTCAAGAAAAGCTCTAACACAGTTTACATACCTTGTTTAGCTCAACAAAAATGATTCATAAGGATTTCTAAATCTAATTATAGGCTTAATTAGAAATTAAGTTTATGAGTCGGGCGTGGTGGCACACGCTTGTAATCCCAGTACTTGGGAGGATGAGACCGGAGGATCCGGGTTTGCGACCAGTCTCAGCTACTTAGTGAGGCCCCCCGCAACTTAGTGAGACCCTGTTTCAAAATAAAGAATTAAAAATAGGGCTGGGGGTATAGCTCAGAGGTAGAATGCCCCTGGGTTCAATCCCTAGTACTGCCAAAAAAAAAAAAGAAATTAAGTTTATGTTCTTGTTTTCCTCAATTGCATAATTCTATGAGGTAAAATTGTATGCTTGTCTTTGTTAAAAAATATCAGGGTATGTGTTGTCCAATATACACAGGTATTGTATACAGGTATTACATATGGATATTCATATGTTTTCTAGTATATTCCAAATGTGTCTATTTTCCAGATGGATTCTGCTAGAGTATAAATCTATATTTTCATTTTTTTAAACCTGCTCAATGGATTGCCACAGCTCAATTTCTCACATCACATTAGTTCCATAACACAAGCGAGTTTCCTTTTCTAACTCCTAGACAGAAAAAAATGCCTAAAGAACATGAAATTGCCAACAGTAATACATATTGACACATCAAGGAGGAGTTTGACTGTAACTCATGGGAGCAAAGAAATTCAGAGTTAAGGCCAAAATTCATCACTTAACTCTCTCAATGGTGCCCAGCAGGATCTCAGAGCAGTGGGTGGTCTCTCCTCCCATCTGTACAGAAACTCTGGTATGTGAGAGCCAGGTCAGGATGGAGCTGTAGGCTTCTTTTTGACTTTGTTTCTTTGAGCAAGTCTAGCGCTTTACTCAATGCTGTGTTTGAAGGGTGTGGGTAGTGAATGTACAGTGTATGTATAATATATGATACATACATGTATCATAGGTATAGTGAATATATAGTTCCTTCCTTCATTTCTTCCTTCCGTCATTTCTTCCTTCCTTCATTTCTTCCTTCCTTCATTTCTTCCTTCCTGTAGTATAACAAGCTTTTGATGCTGCTCCTGGGAAAGCTAATGGAGTTGCCTTGGGGACTTGAACAAGAGCCCCTGTGTGCTGCATGAATTTCTTTTAGCGCAGATAAACCCAAAGTTATGTTAAGTGAGAAAGAAAAGGTAACAGCTGCAGAATTATTTTTGTTAGTCCAAGGAGATGACACTGTATGTTACAAGATGATTGGCAAAATCTTGACCTCCTCTGACCTGCAAAATAATAAGAAGGAAAAATCCTAAGGTTTCCCCCACCACCAGGGGTACCATTCTTTTCACAGTTGGAAGAAAAAAAAAAGAGGGAGTGATTTCTTCCCCCCCCCCACCATTTTTCAAGGAGAATGGTCTGGTAGTAAAAGAATAAATTGAAAGGAACTCAGGTAGAAAAAGGCCTGAATACTGGGGAATGTAATTTTACAAGACTCATTCCCTTCACTCTGTGTTTTTCTCCTTGAAGGAGATAACTCGATTTTATACTTTACTGTCTTATTAACAGAATGCATTTTGGAACCCTGCCACTGCTAACAGTATCAGAAGGATTTAAGGCTGCTGAAACACACTTGAAGATTTAATTCTGCTGACTTCAGCTCAGATCTGAAGTAAAATCTAACCATAGATTAAGTGTTTAGCACTGTATATTGCGATTGGTGCTCCTGGTCATAAATACTCACGTCTATTTCTGTTTCAGACAGCTCTCCATAGGCTTTCGGCTTGGTGCAGCACACAATGCTTGCTTCCCAAATGAGGTTATTCTCTATAAGGCTACCCCTTATATAACTCGTTTTATAGACTCGAGTCTCAGCTCTGTTGTGCAATTCATTATAAACTCCCTCGTGCGCGCGGCGATAACAAACACTGGGTTACTGGGAAGAGCCTTCTAGAGGGGGGAAGCCTGTATTTCCTTCCAGACAATATTTAATCTCATAGCAGCACTGACTAATAAAAGCGAAAGATCAATACAAAGCTGTATTGCTAGGATGAGAATTTACTAACATAGTCATTCATATCACAGGAACATCTGGTTAAAGCTTCGGGGCTCCCTTACTTTCTTAGTTATGATTTTATGGGTCTCTCCAGACTCCTTTTTAGGATTTTAGCAGGCATTTATAGCAGGCTGGACATTTTAATCTTTTTAATGTGGCTATCTGATCTACACTTGGCTTTCTCACACTGACTGGTCATCTTCGCTTCTCACTTATTGCACTTGAATCAAGTTATGATAAGCTCACACTGTAATAGTTCCTAGTCCTAAACGGGTCTAACTTCGTGTAAGTGGCCTCCTGAGCTGCTATTTATGGTCATTTCTGTGAGGCACTGTCTTTAAACCTTGGCATTTAGTGCCTTCTTCCTATCCCCATGACTTGGAATACATAAGGACCATTATAAATCATAGAGCCAGGGCTGGAGATGTACTCTTTGCTATAAGAGATTTCTGAGGCCTGAGGGGCAAGCCGAGGAGTTCTGGTTTACAGCCCTGAACCTGACAGACATGTATGAGGTCGACCAGATGACTTGGTGCACGTGGGACCATGGCACCATCCTAGCACATGGTCTTCAACACGGTGACTGGATGCAGAACTTGTTTGTCATTCGAGTTGGCTTATTTGTTATGTGTGAATTAGAATTTGGTCCCTTCGGGAGTCACATTGATCTCAAAGTGGTAGGTAGATGGAATGCAAAAATTTACAAGATGATTCAACACAATGACCTGATGTATAGAAAATAAACAGAAGCATAGTTGTACATGTAATGTTTCAGTAAACTTAGCCACTATGATACTGCAGGAGAGAAAGAGTGGCAGGATTTGTGGTACCTACCATGAGCAGGCCCCTCACTGGCATATCAAACTTTAGTTATCTGAGGTAGACATTATTTGAATTAGGATTGTCTTATCCAACACTGGCTGCAAAATCACTACTGGACCAAGTGACTTCATGCATTTCTATTTCATTGGTTCCTCATAATACTTCAGTGAGAGAAGCAATAGTATTATCCTTATCTGGCAAGTTTGGAAACTGAGTCTTAGTAACACTCTTGGGTCATCAAGGGGAAGCAAGAGGACCCAAACCGGTGTCTCTGACTATACTGCCTTTCCATACAATCACAGGATAAACTGCATTACTACTGCAGTGACTGAAAAAAATGCATAGATACATAATTCTTCTAAAATCATATAAAATTCCTTTTCTGGTTTCCAGGAATGCCAGGTTTTCTACTTCTGTTGAAACTAAGGATGTCAGACTCGTTTCAGAAGATATGAGTTATGTGAGCTCTTCAGGTAAAAGAAATGACACATTAATTCGCTTACCAACACACTCTTCAGAGGAGAAAACTGAAATACAGTTTTAACTTGATTACTTTTTTTACCTGGGCAGACCAAAGTAATCACACACAGATGCCCCTCTCTCTCCTCCTTCACAGATGCCCAGGACAGGCTGTGAACACAACCACCTTCACCCCCTGCTTCTATGGGTCACATGAAATGAAGACACTGATCACTGCAGAGGGGCTTCGTCATGCATCAGTTCTCAAAATTGGTTGCCTGGCATGGCAGATGATTTAAGTAAAACTGAAGTCATTTTCAAAACTGAAACTTAAGCCATTTAGGAACATGAGCCAAGAGCCTTTAGTCTCAGACCCCCAACACTTTCTTGGCGCCTATTAGCAGCAGCTCAACTGTTTTTTGGTCACATTAATTAGCTCAATTGTCCTAGACAGGAAGAATGGATGGTGGGTATGAGGTTCTGGCCTGTAGTAAACCTCTACTCCTAGCATTGTTCTGAGGAATAGGATGGATCAAAAATACTCAGGGACGGATTGCTGACACATCGCAAAGTTTTCCCCAGTAGGATGAACAAGCAGCCTGCTTGGACACAAGAGTTTTGTTTTTGTTTTTGTGTTTTGGTAGTGCTGGAAATTGAACCCAGGGGCATTCTACCTCCGAGCTATACCCCAACCCTATTTGGAAACAGGGTCATGCTACACTGCTGAGGGCCTTGCTAAGTTGCTGAGATTGGCCTTGAACCGCAATCCTCCAAAGGAGGAGTGTAATATAGGCAGAGCTCCTGGATGAAGAGCAAGGCCATTCAGTGAACCCAGAGCACGGACGGTGGGCGTCTCTCCATCAGAGCCTCACCCTCCCCTGTCACTGCCCAGGCAGTTGGGTGGTGTCACGCTCTTCTTGGAACAGAGCCCAATTTCTCCAGCAGCTGTGCCCAGAAGGCCATCAGATCCAGACCCTGGCAGCTGGCGAGCCCTCATGCAGCCAGCCCCTGCCTTGAGGTGCCTTTCCATGCCAAGGAGGGGAATGCAGGGATCGGGTTCCGGGCACTAGAACTTGGCCATGGCTTCCAAAGACTGACTCACAAGAGCACACATATCACACAAGGATTTTCTTATTATCCAACCAGCACATTGTTCCCCTTGCTTGTGTGTTAAAAGAAAGAATAAACAAGAACCAGCTCTGAGTTCTGGAGATGGGAAGAATCACCATTCCCTTCCTTCCCCGAGGCTAGACTAAGGAAGGGATTCTGTGCACAGTGTGGATCCAAGTTGAAATGGCAGTGTGGGAAGTTCTCTGTGATACTTGTGTGTGCGCGTGCGTGTGTGTGTGTGTGTGTGTGTCCATGGGGATTGAACCCAGGGGCTTTCTACCTCCAAGCTGCACCCCACCCCTATTTTATTTTTTATTTTGAAACAGGGTCTTGCCAAGTTGCTGAGGGTCTCACTAAGTTGATGGGGCTGGCCTCCAACCTGAGATCCTCCTGTCTCAGCCTCTCAAGTACTAGGATTGGAGAGGGGGTAGTAGTGGTTGGCAGGAGGAACAGGATAAACACCCTGAACAGTACTACGTTACTTGCTCTTAGCAATGGGACTGACGTCTAACAGAGTCAGGGTACAGTAATAACATGACAGTCACCCCGGAGTTCCCAGTGCTGTTCTTGTCATTTCTGTCATCACAAGGGAGCTGCAGCGCAGCTCTGGAGTCACCAGGTCTGGGCTCCAATTCTAACTACAGGGCTTAAGAGCAGGAATGCCCAGGGACAATGAAGTAATTCACATCACCTGAACGAACTCACCTGCAAAATGGGCATGATAAAGCCAACCTTGCAGGCATGTCATGCATAGGCTAAATAAGATACTGTAGGTAAAGTTCCCAGCACTGGTAAGCCCTGCCTCGATGGGGCTTTTCGTAATTAATAAGATTAACATGACCATGAACAGTACCATGCACTTGCGAAGTTCTCATCATTTGCCTCGTAGGATTTTTTTAAGAGTTGGAGACAAAAAAGGCCCTGTTCTGAGAATTGTTGAGAAGTGTCTCCCTTTCCCAGATTCCCAGCTCCTTGGTGCCCTGTCAAGACATCTGGCCCCTTTTGTCCCCAGCTTCCCCTGTGCTATTAAAGCCAGTCCCCATCACGAGCCACTTCCTATTGACCTAAACATTTTTTTAATTCACCTTAACACTTCAAGATGATTAGAGCTAAAAAGTTAAGAACAAAGATGAAGGTTGAACTTTTCCAGCAGGTAATTTGATTCTAATCACAAGTGAAAAAAAAAATCTCAAATATTTTTATCTGTTAAGAGTGCAAAAAAAAAGCATTATTCTTAAATTTTCCCCTTCCCTGGCTCAAGATTAAGAGTTCAATAAAAGAAGGTTGGTGTCTGGTAAAATACTCTCAGTGAACTAATGAGGTCATTTCTTTATCCAGAATATTCTCTCAGCCAGGTGTGCACAGCACTGTTATACAAACTCTGGTTTGTCTTCTTGCTGGGGCAGAAGGATTTGTCAGGAATTCAGGGTCCTAGAGCAAGAGTGTATCACTTCTTTCCCACAGCCAACCCTAGTATTTCCTCCAAGATAAATGGCTTGAAGTAAAACTCTGTCAAGAGTAGATCTGAATGGGGATGGGGACCTACAACACTTCAGGAGGCTTTTTTTTTTTTTGTCTACACTGAGTATCCTTTGCTATGGATTAGGCTCTGCTTATTACAAATTCAAATCCTATCTATATATTGTTCATGGTTCCTTTGTGTCATCAGGAAATTAAAGTTTGCAGCTGGCCCCTTCATCTTGGCTAATCATGCGGACATAAAGTCCTTAAAGGCCCTGGAGTGGCCCCTGCAGGGGCCCCACTCAACATTTCTCTTTAGCAGGACATTGTTCTTCCACGGTGTTTTTATCCTCTGCCCCTGGGGTATTGGGCTCCTGCTGCTTTTAGCCCCAGCATCAGACTGTCATGCGTCATTTTATCATCGCCAGCCCCAGGGCCACAGGCTCCCATGCTGAGCTCTGCCACAGGGTCTGGACCGTCTCAGAGGTTGGCAGGACCTTCTCCAGATGACCGGGGGAGCAGCGTGGGTCCCTCACCGCCTTGTCTGAAGGGTCTCAAATCACACTTACTCCAAGAGGAAAGATGGTAATTATTTGGACCTGCCCAGGTTGCAGCAGGGTAGCTGCCAATTTGCCAGCTCCTCGAAAAATTGATCTGACGTGCTACAAAACCCTGCGTCTCCTCTCAGGGATCTTTTAATATCCGGCAGAGTTCACACCTGGCTTCTGAGATTCCTTGAATTAATTGAATTCTCGTTAGAATACTTCCTGCCTTCCTCTTCCCGGCCTTCACTGCCTGTGATCTGAAGTTCACAGTGGAGAGACTGGGCTGGAGCGAATCTGTCTCCCTGGCGTCTTCAGTGTCATTTCCCACACCGCCGTGTGCTCTGGCCTCTTCCCAAAGTGGCTCCAGCCATGCCGCGCACATGGGGAAGTTGAGAAGCCTTCCACTCGCCGGCCACCTCTGGAAGTTCTCTTCTTACAAGCATTTTCTTTTCTTTCTTTTTTTTTTTTTTTTTTGCAGTACTGGGCATTCTACCTCTGAGCTACACCCCCAGCCCTATTTTTTTTTATTCTTTATTTTGAAACAGGGTCTCACTAAGTTGCGGAGGGTCTCACTAAGTAGCTGAGGCTGGCCCCGAACCCAGATCCCCTGGTCTGTCTCCCAAGTACTGGGATTGTAAGCGTGCACCACCACGCCCGGCTCTTATAAGCATTTTCTTGTTCGCATTGTCTTACAGATTGCATTGAGTCTTGTGTTCTTTGATTTCTATTGCCTATTTAGAGGAAACATTTTTTCTTTTTCGATGAGTGTATTTTCTTTCTTTCCTTTTTTTTTATGGTACCGGGGATTGAACCAAGGGGCATTCTACCACTGAGCTACACCCCCAGCCCTTTCTTCTTTTTTTTTTTTAATTTGGAAACAAGGTCTCACTAAGTTACCACATGCTGGCCTCGAACCTGTGATCCTCCTGTCTTAGCCTCCCAAGTACTGGGATTATAGGTGTGTGCCACCACGCCAGTTCAATGAGTATATTTTCTTAGAGATCTCACTGGCTTTAGATACGCTTTCTTGGAAATTGTGGGTAGATTTGTGATGCACCTTATAAATATTCATTGTGTAGGAGGCTGGAAAATGCTGGGCTCCTACACAGTTACTCTACACACACACTAGGTGTGCACTGTATGTTTGTAACTGTATCCACCATCCATCCATTTTAAGATAGTCTTTCCTTATGTTTACCATCTGGGACCATTCAGTGATGTAAACCATTTTAAATATCTCCCACAAAGTTGTAACTATTTTATTATGTTGACACTAATTCATTCTTCTTAAAGAGATCTTGTTTCATTTCTGACTTGCCTTGGAATTCTGTCCTGTTTGTACCAGGCATAGTCTCATGGTGACATCACCCTGGCTAGAATAAGGAAGGATGTTTATGGTCGGAGAACAGTGCATGATCCAGTCATCGGATCTGTAAGGCAGAAAGATTTGGGAAGGCACACACCCAAGATGGACAGAAAGATTTCTTTTTGACTTGGTAAAAACATTCATTTTTCAACATTCAACTTGGGTGTCATTTCTTCTCTACATCTTGTGACATTTCCCTCTCTTCCACCAGTGAATCCTAAGTCCGTGTCTTCTAGCAAAGCCCCCATAAGGTTTTATGAATGAATTTATTGACATCTCTGCATTCCCAGTAGATAGTGGATACCTGATACCAGGGCCCACATCTAACTCAAATTATATCCCCTTTGCCTCAGACAGTGTCTACAGATGAATGAATGAATGAATGAATGAATGAGCACACAAATGAAATGTTCTATTTCAGACTGAGATATGAACCTTTGTGACACCAGGTCACAGGAAGAAGACTGCAATTTTAGCGAGCCAGTCCTTTTCTACCTCCACTGTTCACAGGGTACTCTTCGACCCTCACACAAATCCTCCCTTTTTACCTTATTGTATCCTGCTCATTGTTTATATTTATGGTTTCAGTATCAATGTTACATCCTCTAGAACTTTTCTCTGAACCCCTAAAATAAGTTTGTTCTCTTTGGTTTTTACATATTCCCCTGTTCCCACATGTCTCAGCAACTAGTCAGACTTAGTCTCTCTGGACTTGATGGCCAGGCTGCCTTCTGCAGAGAGAAAAGGATTGTGGGTCCTGGATGAGACAGGCCTGGGGGGAGGGGGAAGAGATGCACTGGGCATGCTCACATGCTCCCTTCCTCCTTCTCCTCTCAGTCAGTCTGCACCACTACTGGGATAAATGAACAGTGCAGAGAAGGCCAGAGACAAACCTGTGAGTCCCTCCTCTGGAATGGGAATTCCCTCCTCTTCTTGGGATTGTATTGTATCTACCCCTTTCCCCAAGCAGTTGCTTGTTTAAAATACAAATTCAGGAAATGTCTTTCTTGCTCCGCACTGTTCCTCTGCATGTAGCAAAGTGTTGATCACAGTAGCCACAATAATTTATCAATGGAAAGGAGGAAGAGGGAAGGAAGGACAGATGGAAAGAAGGAAAGGAGGGAGGGAGGAAAGAAGGAAAGAAGGAAGGAAGGAAGGAAGGAAGGGAGAGAGAGAGGGAGAGAGGGAGAGAGGGA
>PVJS01010451.1:0-13048 GCA_004027185.1 Glis glis | reverse complement strand
ATACACTAATATCTATAGGAGCCAACATTTTTATGCGGTCGATTCCAAGTTAGAGACAGAAAGCTGCAACTTCAGGCAACAGTTTCCTAATGAAAGAAGTAATGATTTTTAGAACCAAAGTATGTAATGTTTTCATTAAGAAGTTCAATGATACTGGTAGTTCCAAAGCCTTGACCATCAATCCTTACTTATTTTTGCCCCTGTCCTTACAATTTATGCATTATTTTTACAAACACATTTTGAATCCTCATTGAATGCAAGATCCCCATGCTGTGTTCTGGGAACAATCATATAAATGACATGTCTTTCTCTTAAGTATGCTACCTAGTGAAGAGGACAGACAGGGAACAGGCAATTATAATACAGTGCAATTAGTAGTTCCGTGGGGCCCATGCAGGAGGCCAGGGTGATCCTGAATGTTGGAGGTCAGTGACAGCTTCCCCGACTGGGATACATACACTGAGATTTAAAGGATGAAGAGAATTGGCCAGAGGACTGGGGGGGGGGGACGTTAAATGCTTAAAAGGTCAAGAAGAAAAATGACATGACTTGACTTAGAGGGAAGTGGGACAGGTCTACTCTATGCAGCTGGATGTGGGACAGTCTCCTGCCCCTGTATAGCAGAAAGCAGCACAGTTGACCTAATCCTACTTGGGTTTCCTATAGAATTGGGATCCACTGAAATGCTAGGCAAATCACACCCCCGCCCCTGACAAATTAGAGCAAGGCCTCTCTGTCAACTAAAGGAGCCAGAAAGAGAAACCAAGGGGTGGGGAGGGCAAACCCTCTAGAGCTGTTATGGAGAACCCTGTGTGGCACGTGCAGTGCTGCCTTTCAAGGACTTCTTGAAAGGTCTCATTGTCCCTGCCTCTCTTTTCTTCCATCAAACTTGGCCTATTATCTTTCTTATTCTCTTCCAATGTATCCTTACTCCCAGTCCTCAATGTTGTTAACTTCCTTAGAGCTGGGCTGCCTTTCATGGAAGGAAGACTGAAGCCCTCTCCCCAGCTAAATGGGGTCAGTCTCATCTCGAATGATGTAAGCTCTTTGGAATCTAACCCACTGAGTGTGATGCAATTCTCTCCACTTAGACCTGAGGGCAGCTCCACTGGATTTTTTTTTTTTTTTGAGAAGGTATACAAGACACAGAAGTCCCTATATTTTCTTCTGAATGTTGTTGCCTGCATATGGTACCTCCGGCATTCATACTGAACCTGTGAGGAGAACTGGCCTGGAAGGAAAGTATGTGTGCTGAAGTAGACAAATAGAAAGAGAAGAGAAACTGAGTCTTTGAAATTTAGCCCTAGTTGAACCAACCAGCCCTGGAACCGCCTGGTCTCTGGATCCTCAATATTTATTGGAGCCACTTCTAGTTGGTTTTTCTGGCACTTGCACCTTTTAGCATCCTACTGAATACACTGGTCCAGACGTGATCGGACTAAATCTTTCATTTTAAAGACAAGGATGTTAAGATCCCAGAGGGTGAAAGAATTCATCCTTTACTCCATGAATAGGGAGTCCTGAGCAGAGCACTCTAACTTTGTGCTCAGAAAAATTTTCACCATACTATGTTGTCTATCCCTATAGTGGATGGCTGCTAGTGTCCAAGATCCTTAAGAAAAAAATTTCAGCCAGGCATGGTGGTGCATGCTTGTAATCCCAGTACTTGGGAGACGGAGACTGGAGGATCCAGGTTCGCAGCCAGCCTCAGCTACTTAGGCCCTCTGCAACTTCGTGAGACCCAGTTTCAAAATAAAGGATAAAAAATAGGGCTGGGGGTGTAGCTCAGAGGTAGAACACCCCTGGGTTCAATTCCCGGTACCGCAAAAAAAAATTTCATAAGCATTCATGGAGACCTACAAACTTTACTCCAAAAGAAAATAAGATAGGATGATAGAGAACAATGTTTTTATATAACTAAGCCATTCAGTATCTCTCTAATTGGACATATGAAACCCGAATCTATTGGATATGTGTTTATTCCCCTCTTTTCTGATTCCATTTGTCCATTGCACTCCTCTTTTTCTAGGCACTGGAAACACCATGGTCAGCAAAGCAGGCTTCATCCTTGCCTCATGAGCCTAAATTTAAAACGTCACCATCCTCTTTGTGCTTCTGTGAAGTTGAGCCTTCTTCCTAAAATAAGGGAGAAGGATCTCAAAGTCAGCAAACAGAAATGAAGAAGGAAAGACCTCCAGCCAGGGAAATAGAGCAAAGTCTATTTGGTCCGAGCCAGACAGCTGAGTGGAGAGACAAGAAGGCTAAAGGGCTGGTCCCTCTGATGTGGCTTTGTCCCTGAGGAACCATGGGGAGAGGACATTTGAAAGCTGCCTTCCCCTGCCAGGGTTTTGTTTGCTCCTCTGGGACAGGGACAATTTGGCTCAGTTTTGAAGTATTTGGGAAATAAAATAGCCTTAAGCCTAGCTGGGAAAAGACATGCCCCTAACTCTAGAAGATGAGGCTAGATTGAATGCCAATGGCAGAGCCCGCAGGGAATGGCTCCAAGTTCAAGGTAAACAAGTTAAAACTTATATTTGGGAACTGGTTCCCTCGGGACTTCAGACTGCTTGCAACTGCGCTCATGGGTGGAATGTATCCTACAGCATCCAGGAAGCTCACATCCCCCTCCTCTGCTGCTCCCGAAGGACTGGGTACTGCCAGAACACTGCTTGAGACCATCTCACGCTCAAAACCCACTAAACAAAAGACTCTCTTTGCAAATTGACAAAGGTTTTCCTTTTGGCGTAAGCTGGTCTCTTGATAATTCAGAAACTTAATACAGCCATCTTGGGCCTCTTAACTGAGAAATAAGAGGAAACATGTACTAAGTCCAGAATTTTAGCAAAGGTAACGTGTTATTCCAGCTCTGAGATGCTGTAAACAGTGTACATACAGCATTCTCTGATCCCAAGTTAACATTCGAATAGGGATTAAGTCCGATGAGAAAGTCGTCACTAAGAGCAGCCTTAGAAAGGACAAGAAGTCATTGAAGAGGAGCCTGAGCATGGAGGTAGAAGGATGCAATGCACCTGACTCGTGGATGAACATGAGAGGGTGGGAGAAGATGGTGGTGTGGCCCCAGGTTGTGAAGGACAAGAGGGAAGACCCTGGAACCAGATGACTTGGATACTAACTAGCTTTGTGACCTAGGCAAAGTCCCTAGCTTCACTGTCCTTCAGTTTCATCATCTTTAGAGTAGAATGAGAGTTATCTCTTCCTCCTGGACCTGTTATGGGGCTAAATGAGCTAGTGCATTGAAAACACTTAAAACAATGCCAGACAAGATCTAAGCACATCCTAAGTTAGCGTAAGGATTAAGATCTTTTTGCAAAGAAGCTCATGATCATCTTTTCTTCCTATCACTGCCTCTGTCAGCACCATCCTCCTGTGGCACCTTGGAAGCCTGCCTTCAGAAGTGTGGAGCCAGGGGATTCGCCTCAATGTATTGCTCCTTGAGACAGCTTTGGTCTTGATATCTGGAGAAGATAATGACATGGGTCAGGCTGTAAGCTGGCACACTTCCTGACCCCTAGGGGACACTCACTAAATATTTCTTGACTAGACCAGGGCACCACCCTAGTGGAATGAGTAGAAATTGCTGATAACCATAACCAGGGAAGAGAAATGACGCCATGCTCAAACTTTTTTTTTTTTTGTATCGGAGATTGAACCCAGGGGCATTTTACTTCTGAGCAAAACCCCCAGCCTTTCTTACTTATTTTTTATTTTGAAACAGGGTCTCGCTCAGCTTCTGAGAGCCTTGCTAAGTTGCTAAGGCTGGCCTCAAACCGGTGATCCTCCTGTTTCAGCCTCGCAAGTACTGGGATTACAGGTGTGTGCCACCACACCTGGCTCAATGCTCAAACTTCCTAAGCAGAGAGCCAGGGATCCTCCTCAAACCCCTCATGGTTAGGTAAGTTATTTAATCATTTATGGGTGAGCTAGGAAGAGAGGTAGGAAGAGTGGGGGAGATAAAGGTTATTAATGTCTAGGAAGGGTAAAAGATGTGGGGACTAACATAAATCAAGTACCTATTATGTGCCAATGAACTAGGCATATTACATATGTTACTTTAATTCTGACAACAATTCTACCAAGTAAGTATTGTCTGCATTGTATGGAGGTTAAATATCTTGTCTAAAGTCAATCTATGAGTAGTTTCAAGGCCTGGACTCAGTCCCATAGGTATTTGACTTCAAAGCCCTTGAACTTTCTGCTGTACCTTGTTAAGAGTTTTCTCTTAGCCAGGCGTGGTGGTGCACGCTTGTAATCCAGTAGTTGGGAGGCTGAGACAGGAGGATCGCAGGTTTGAGGACAGCCACGACAATGTAGTGAGACTCTCAGCAACCTAGTGAGACCCTGTTTCAAACTAAAAGATAAAATAGGGCTTGGGGGTGTGGCTCAGAAGTAGAACTTCCCTAAGTTCAATCCCCAGTATCACCACCAAAAAAAAAAAAAAAAAAAAAAAAAGAGTTTTCTCTTGTTTCTTCCACATAAACTAGAATACTGAGCAGAGCGCTCTGGGTGTCCTACAACTGGACAGGATGGCAAGGGCACTCAGTGAATCCTTCCCTTCCTCTTAAGGACTGAATCATGACTTCTGACAACTTGAACTCTGCCCTCCCTACACCTGCCCCACTGCCCAGCCCTCACAGGTCCATATACCCCCTCCTCGACCACATGTGCCCGTAATTACTCATACTTCTTCAACCTTCATTTCAGAAAGCCGAGAGTGGAACAAACATTTTTTTTTTCTTGATACTGGGGATGAATCCCAGGGTCATTCTACCTCTGAGCTACTCTCCCAGCCCTATTTTATTTTTTATTTAGAAACAGGGTCTCACTAAATTGCTGAGGGCCTCACTAAGTTGCTGGGGCTGGCCTTGAACCTGTGATCCTCCTTTCTCAGCCTCCCAAATACTGGGATTACAGGCGTCACCACGCCTGGCTAGGAACAAACATTTTTAATTTTCAGGTTCTTCTCTAGTTCCAAGGCACACCAAGGGTTTACTCTGGATTCTTCTCACCCTGTTATATCTATTAATAAATAATATCAAACCCACTGCATGCCTGACCCGCGCTCTCCCCAATGCCATTGAATGAAGAACTGGGACAAGACTAGAGATGCAAGGTCACACAAAGGTAGCCACCAACTTCAAGGTCTAGTTCAGCTCTTTCTTTACTAAGAAATGCCATTTTCAGTTAGGTTGTGGGGGGAGAGGCAAAGCTTCATAAAAACATAATGATCAGTCCAGCTGGGCACAGTGAAACAATTCTGAAATCCCAGTAGTTGAGAGGCTGAGACAGGAGGATTGCAGGTTCAAGTCCAGCCTCAGGAACTTAGCAAGACCTTCAGCAACTTAGTGAGACCCTGTTTCAAAATAAAACAATAAAGTAGGGCTTGGGAGATAGCTCAGAAGTAGGATGCCCATAGGTTTAATCCTCAGCACCACAAAAACAAAACAAAGAAAAAACATAAATTATCAGACTTAGGCCTTCCCCTACGACATGGTAGGGGACATGGTAGCACTAATCAGCCTTGTGTCCTGGTGTTCATCTAAGAGGCTAGACAACACTTGTGTTCCTACCACACTCTTTAAAAAGGCGCTGCTCACTTAGCATCCCGTTCCTTGCAATTCCCCAAATGCTATACAGACATAATGTGGCTCTACCCAAGAGGAGACACAGCTGTCCTCAAGACACACAAGCCCCTTTCCTGGCAAGGAGGGGTGCCCCGAGCTGACAGGAGCTTGGCGAAGGGACTATCACCCCCACGTGAGCAGCAGTGGGACCCTGGAAAGGCCCACCTCCGAGTCCTCGCCACTGGCTGCCTTAGTAACATTCCTTCTCTTGCCTGACAATTATAATCCACTTATGTTACACAGATGGAGAGAGGGTTGAGGGCATTATCCATTGAGACGCTATGCGATGCTTACTGTCAAAGACTGGGTAGGGATGATTTGATAAATCCATCATTCATTGGCTTTAATTACTCTTCCTCTGATTCCCATAGGGAAAAGGAATCATAAGTAATCACTCCTGGCCTTTACGGGTTTCTCTTATCTCATAACACAACCTTGCACATGGTGCCCTGTCTCCTGCAGAGGGTCACAGTGAACACCCAGCGCTTGGCTCTGCCCCTCAGTCTGCGCGTCGTTCCTGGAACTCTGGCCGACGGATTCCATATGCTTCTTACACTTAAGTCTTCACATCCACTTTCCTCACCTCTTTAAGTTTCACCAAGCATGTGCTTGTCTGCCTTTGGGGGAATATTTAAGTGTAATATGCAGAAAGCTACAATGTCAAGAAGCGTGTTGGCAACTCTCTACATAGCACGGAGAAAATTTACCCCATTACATCAAAATTGTGGTTATTTTACACACTGTCAACACCAATGCTTGGCTTCTAATGGATGCTTCTCTCCCTTCAAGCTGGGATAAACTCTCCCAGACTCTCACTGGGGCACTGTCCTTTACTTGTCTTCCTTTTACCTGTTTTCCTGCTGCCGTGACTGGGTTTATACCAGATACTCAGACTTATCTGCTCATTTAAGGCCACATCTTAATTCCCTTCACACTGTATTTTTTCTCCACAACCTCCACCTATTATTTCCAAAGGGACTCACCCGTCACCGAAGCCATGACAGGCCGCTTCTCCACTGCATTCCAAGATAAGGCCATCGAATTGGGCCCCACTCAATAGCTCTTAACTTTTGACCTTGGCATTCAGACAAGCCTTCGATTCTCTGGATGTTTGCTGCTAAACTTCCTGTCTATGTAAGTGCACTCGGGGAGTCTCCTGCTCCTCTAGTCTGCTTCTTCCTCCTCCCAGAGCTTCCTTTACCCTTTCCATGCCGAGCAATTATTCTTATTAATTATTCCAGCTAGCAGTAATTATCAGCAGTGCATGCCCCAAGCCACATTAATAACAGAAATCTCTAGGACACTGAGGACTCAGCTGGGAGGCCCCCTCTGCCTTCTGATTCGCCTGGCACTGCAAGTTACTCTCTCTGCGGCCCACCCCTCCCATCCTGCCTCCACTTTGCTCTCGCTGGTCCGCAGTGGTTACAGTCTCCTGTCCTGCTTGATGTCACGGCAAGACAGGGGCAGTATAACCCAGCCCTGTTGGTCATGATCTCCAGGTAACTCCGTGGTGGGTGAGGCACCCGGCCCCTGGCACAGCTGAAGGGCGTCCTTACAGAGCCTTCAACGTCGGGTCCTCCCATCTCTGAACACTACTAACCCCTCAGCCCTTATTTGCACAGGTTTTTTAAATTTATCTGTGCTCTCCCCCATGTTCATTTGTCTTGGCTGTCATTTGCAAATACTTTAAAATCTCAACAGCAGTCATTGGCGTATTTAAGGTCATGTTCTTGTTTTATTGGGAATTTTTAAAAAATCAATTTGGTTTTCAGAATTTCAGGAAAATCAGATGATTAAGGAAGTCCCTTTATCTCAACTTGGAAAATCATGTTCATGATGGCCTTCTGTTGAATGAGGCTGATTGGCTAAAATATTTTGGAAGAAAAAGCAAATGACTAGAAACACAGAAGAGAGAGAACCAGTTAAGATCTCTTCCTATTTCTGCCCAGAGTAACTTTCTGTATTAAAATGAATGTGTGTGGTAGAGAAATGAGATGCAGCGTTTTGCTAATGCAGCTCCTAACAGTGATTTGGAAACCACCTGCCTGTTGGAACCTTCTTTTTTTAGTCCAGAACAACAAAGTTTGAAACACTTGAATATAGCGTCAACTCTGACTTACTACAATTGCAAACCATCAGCAAGTTTCCAGAGAGGCTGCAATGCAAGGTGCTAATTTGCAGATGTTACAGTAAAGATCTTATTGCTAAACCACTGCAGACCACATGTGGCAATGGTAAAAATCAGGTGGAAAGAAAAAAAATCTTCCAGCATTGTCAAAACTACTTCTGTCAACTGTTGCCAAGTGAAAAACAAAAGAGATAAGATAAGTGTTTTTTCTTTTTTTTTCAAGCAGGGTGGGACAAAGTGGGAGGTGTGAAGCAATCTGGAAAAGATAAAATTTTTTAAATGACACTATCTCACTTAAAGATACTTTGAAGAGCAAACATAATAGGAAGTGTGCCTCATTCCGACACATGCATACTGGCTTCCAGCATGAAATACCGATACATAATTGTTAAGGCCAGTGGTAAAAATTCAGTCCTTTGCAAATTTATTTAATTTAAATAAGCTTCCCCAACATTGGGGGAATGTGTTCTCTCAGTGTGCTTCATTAGTGTAGCTTACACCACAAAACTGGCTGTATTGAGAAAGATTGCACCATTATCAAATAATTAGGAATGCCTTAGCAGGTGCATACACTTACCTTAGTAATTAAACCCTTGTTAAAACACCAAAATCCAGAGACTTTAAATGGTTACAGCATCCCAAAGGAGGTAGCCCAGAAAGTGATTCTATAAGGTAGCGTCATTTGGGAACAGGGATATTGAGCAGAGTCTCTTTACCTCTTGGGATGCTTACCAAGCACATCTGTGCACATCATGATGTGCAATAAAAATTGCAATGACAAGGCTAGACAAACGCCCACCGCCGGAGATGCGGGCAGCACCGGCGCCACCCTGCTCAGAAGCGGATCCTGTGCAACTGGGCTTTGTGCTGCCATTGTTCAAACATGGTTTAGAAGACAAAGAGCAATAAAAATGGGAATCGAAAAGAAGGGCTCACCCCACTCTCTTCACTTATGGAGGAAAGGGGGAGCTGATACCAATGTCTCATTAAATGCCTTCATAAAATTTGAGTCTACTTTTTTTTTCAATGAAATGAAAGGTTGGGTAGACATCTCCACAATGACATTTGAGGTATGGGCCCATGTAAATATGACAAGCAGCCACCAATAAGCCACTATTCAAGAGCAGCTCCTTAAAACCATGGTAGGAGGAGTGTTAGAGGGATCCAGATAGTTATAAATTTGATCCATTTTCTGGGGTCTGGTTGCCTATGCCTTCCATATAGAAATATAATTGTGATAAATCTGGACTCACCAGCCATGGGGCATCCTGAAGATGATATCCAGGGGTTGCCATGACAACTCCCTAGAATTCCTGCTGTCTTTTCGTGGTGGAGTTCCCAGGTAAAGCCTGGAAGGTATCGGAAATAAATCATCAAAAGGTGGGACAGCTGGAATTGGTCCATGGAAGAAATCCAAGCTTGTGAGTCCATAAGTTCTGTGATAAAGAGGTTGTCACTTGAGGACAAATCTCCCTCACTTTGTAGAATGTGGCTGAGTGTTTGAAGCAGTAGGATTTTTATGGTGCTTGACGTTCCTGAGGTTGAAGTACTCTGGTATTGATACTAATGGCTTCAGCCAACCACTGATGTAATCAGTTACTTACTAGGAACAAAACATCCCACATTTTTGCATGTGCCCTAGAGGGGTAGGATAGTAATATTATGCTAATTCTGGTTCTGGGGCTCATATTGTCAGAGGTGACTCCTAGTTATACCGTGAGTTTTCTCAGAAACTTTGAAAAGTAAACATAGCCATTTAAAAAATTTGTAAAAAGGGATAATACCTTGAGCTAAATTGGTAATGTTGAGAATTAAATCAAACAACAAATCCAAAACACCAAACACAACGCCTGGCATTTAAATAATGCTCAGTAAGTTTCATTTCCCTTCCTTCTTCCACATGAAAATATAAAACATGACGGAAATACAAGTCACATTGGAACATTATTCAGTTCTAGAATCTGCAGCTCATCAGGCGTTGCACCGATACTTAGGCAGACCAGTACTTCCAATCCAATTTGCTCTGAGCATAATAATGCGCCTTTTTGAAGGGTGAAGGGAAGTGGCGGTGGCTACATCGGCAGTATCAGCAGACACACAGATGTCATGTGATCTTTTAAACGATAAGCAGCTAAGAAGACCAGAGTATTTGAACCCATTCCATCTTCATACCATAAACCTAGGAAGGTGGTGGTTATGTCCCTTTATTCTGCTCTGAAGTGAAGGCAAGTTTGAAGTAACAAAAGAGTATTGCAATTGTTTGAAGTCATGCCCGAACTCGAGACCTGCGGAGGATATTTCTAACATGCTACTCAATCAACTGAAACATTATTTGTACTTATAAAATAGCACATCCACTAGAGCAAATAGATAATTTGTTCATATTTTCCAACTTTTTCTTTTGGTACTAGAGATTGAACCCAGTGACCTTCTACCTCTGAGCTACTCCCCCAGTTCTTTTTATTTTATTTTTTTGAAACAGGGTCACACTAAGCTGCTGAAACTGGCCTTGAACCTGCGATCCTCTTGTCTCAGCCTCCCAAGTACTGGGATTACAGGCATGCACTACTACACCTGGCTATATTTTTCAACTTTTTGTTGAAGTATATATAGCATATAGATATATTTGGAAAAGTTCACAAATCAGAAGTGTATAATGATGAATTTTTACAAATAACAATGACGTTATATTTAATGTCATTTAAATATACCCTATTTACTCTGAATTAATATTTTTAATCTTTGATATATTATTGTTCAAATTTTAGAATTCAAGAGTTACAGTTTTTGTTATATTTTAGGTTAAATTAAAATTGAGCTTTTTGTGTACTGTTCTAAGAAATCCCACACGTATGGATTCGTGCAACCACCACCACAATCAGATACAGAACAGCTCTGTCACCCCCAAATCTCCTTCATGCCCCCCTCTTTGCAGTCGGCTGCTGACGACTGTAATCTGTTCTCTGTCCTGTAGTCTTTTCAAGCTTGGCTGATAGAGATGGAGACACACAGCGTGCAACCTTTTGAGTCTGGCTTCTCTAACTTTGTATAATGCTTTCTGCGAATCATCTGTCCTGTTGCATGTATCAAGTTCATTCATTTTTAATCACTGAGAAGTATTCCATTGTATGAATGTAAACAATGTGTTTATCCATTCATCCCCTGGAACACTTTTGGGTATATTCAGTTTGGGATGGCTATAAATAAAATGATAAACATTTGTATGAATGTTTTCATGTAAACTTAAGTTTTCATGTCATTAGGGTGGACATGTAGGATGGGTCTAAACCACTTCTGTGATTCTAGTAAATCTACCTTGTATTACAATAAATATCATCTTGATCAATAAACTATTTTCTTCTTGCAAATAGGCAAAACCTCAGATGTTTGAAAGGTAGAAATGGCCTTGTATGGTCCACAGATCAAAAAATGCCACTTTTATCACTTAGCATTCTCTGTTGTTTTTATCATTTCTGTAATTTTCTATTTCAGTCATTAAAGCTATGACAGATACTTTGTGTGTGGGGGGATACTAGGAATTGAACCCAGGGGTGTTCTACCTCTGAGCTACACCCCCAGCCTTATTTTATTTTTTATTTTGAAACAGTGTCTCACGAAGTTGCTGAGGGTCTTGCTAAATTGCTGAGGCTGGCCTGGAACCTGTGATCCTCCTGTCTCAGACTCCCAAGTATTGGGTTTATCGGAGTGAGCCTCCACAACTGGCTACATTTTTAAATTTATTAATTGAAAATATTCTTCTATGTATTTGAAAGCAAAGTTGCAGGCATTTATAATATTGCACCCCTGACTATTTCTATCTACTAAGAACTAGATAATATCATTATGTCCAAGAAATGTAAGATTAATCTTAGGTTGGTGGGTTATTTTTTCTCAGCATTTCTTGTTTTTTTTTTTTTCTTTTGTGGTACTGGTGACGGAACTCTGGGGCATGCTACCTCTGAGCTACACCCCCAACCCTATTTTTTTTTTTTTGGTTTTTTGGTTTTTTTTTTGCGGTATTGGGGATTGAACCCAGGGGCATTCTACCTCCGAGCTACACACCCAGCCCTATTTTTTATTTTTTATTTTGAAACAGGATCTCACTAAGTTGTGGAGGGCCTCGCTAAGTAGCTGAGATTGGCCACGAACCTGGATCCTCCTGTCTCAGCCTCCCAAGTACTGGGATTACAAGCATGTACCACCACGTCCATCTCATATTTTATTTTTTATTAAAACAGGGTCTCACTAAGTTGCTGAGGCTGGCCTGGAACCTGTGGTCCTCCTGTCTCAGTGTCCCAAGTACTGGGATTCCAGGCATGCGCCACCACACCAGGCTTTTTCTTAGCACTTTAAATATTTCACCTCTCTGATGGCACTAAGGAGAGTTCTTAATTTTTCAGTTTGTTTAGCTTTTTACTTGTTGCTAGGATGGAGTGGTAACTTCTGTGTTCCTTATATCTTGTTCAGAATCAGTAAGTCCCTAGGATTAATTTGTAAATGCCATCTAGACAAACTATTCTACAATTTTCTCCAGTTATCCCAAAGTGAGTATCTATTGTCTTAAAAAATCTGGGATCAAACTGAGTTTTGCACTTTGCATTTGGTTGCTGCCTCCCTTTAGTTTTCTTGCAGGTAAAATAATCACCCCCTCTTTTCCCTTTTTCTGTCCTTCAAGACATTGAGCAGGGTGTGGTGGTGCACACCTGTAATCCCAGTACTTGGGAGGCTGAAACAGGAGGATCACAGGCTTGAGACCAGCCTCAGCAACCTAGTGAGATCCTGTTTCAAAACAAAAAATAAAAAGGGCTGGGATGTGGCTTGAAGGTAAAATGCCCCTAGATTCGATCCCCAGTACTTTAAAAAAAAGCATTCAAGACTCTTCTGTTTCTTGTGTTGTAGATTTGTTTCCTCATGGTTAATAAACCCAGGTTAAACACATGGCAACACTATTACATGAGTGATATTATATACTTCCCATTCCATCACATAAGGAAGCATCTACTGACCATTTTGTCTTTCTTGGCAAAGCTAAATTTGATATTTACTATCCACATAATCTCTCCATTATAAAAACACATTTTCACTTTTGTAATTAATAGGTAATCTATGGTGATTCAAGTCTGTGTGAATATCCTGTTTCTCAACAACACAGTGGTTTTAGCATCCGTTCATAATACTTACCTAATATCAGGTATTATGTTGCAAAAGGGTGATTGTGTGTGTGTGTGTGTGTGTGTGTGTGTGTGTGTGAGAGAGAGAGAGAGAGAGAGAGAGAGAG
>PVJS01010450.1:0-47958 GCA_004027185.1 Glis glis | reverse complement strand
ACTGAATTAGTGGTTGCTCCAATCCTAAGACTCCAGCTCTTAGACCGTTCGACCAGCTACTGGTTCCTCTGACCCTCCACGTGCAGTCAGAACCTGGGACTACATTGCTGCAAACTGTAAGCCATCTGATAAATCCTTTTTTTAAAAATATACTCATTCTGTGTATTCTGTTAATCTAGAGAACCCTGTCCAATACACTATGTGACCTTAATTTTCTCCTCTTGGGAGTATGTGCCATGGTTGAGAATCATTGACCAGCATCATTCAGTAAAAATGTATAGACATCTAACCATTCCCCTCAAAGTGGAGAATAACAAACAGTCCTTTTGTTATCTAACCTTATAGTGTTTGCATTCTGATGGGGAGCTCAGGGATACAGAGACAACAAATAAAGAAACAAGAAAAGATATAGTGTGTTATCAATAAAAGCAGGAAATGGAGATGTCAGGTGGGCAAAAAGAGGTGTATAGTTTTACATAGGGTATATTTGAGCAGACACCGGAAGGATGGAGATTTGACTACTGAAGGAAGCTACAGTTTATTTTAAAGTCGGTTCCAATTCATTCCTTAATGATCCATCAAATTTTTAAGTGCCCATAATATACTCAGCACCCCAAACCAAGTAACGGATGTGGCATAAGGCATGATCTTAGGTTTCTTCAGGATTTGGTAGGCTAGAAGGGAGAGATTGGTAAATAAATAATTATGTAAAGAGTTCAACATGTTTTGGGCAAAAATCCATGGAAAAGATGATAGAGGGAACATATGATCATTGCTCTGTAAAAGCTTCAGAGTCACATGTAAAGGGAGAAGAATTGTTTACCAGGAGCCAGGAAAGATCATTCAGGGCTGGAGAGAGCAACCTGCTGGCAGGCCAGGGGAGCTGGGGGACATTTAGCAAGGATGGGGCAGGAGTTCCAGAGGAGATGTGTCAGAGGGAGGGTGTGTGCCCCCATGTGAGAAACCCTGTATGTCAAACTAAGACGTTACCTTATGCTCTGTAGCCAACAGGACACTTCCTAAGGATTTTATTATTTATTTATTTATTTATTTGTATACTTTTATTGGTGCATTGTAAGTACATATCATAGTGAGGTTCAAAATGATACAAACATACATTCACACATCACTTGGTGTATTTCCCTCTGAATTCTACCCCCACTCTTCCTTCTTCCCTCCCTGCACATGTTAGTGAGATTGGGAGTAATACCTTCATAAATGGGCATAACATTATTTGAACTATTTCCTTCCTCAGTCCTCCTTTTTCCCCTCTCCATTTCCCTTTTCCAGTCACCCTTCCATTATTCCACTGGTCTCTCTCCTCATTTGTCTGAAGTCCCTTTTGTTTCCTATTTTCTCTCAGCTTCCACATATGAAAGAAAACATATTACTCTTGACTTTCTGAGCCTGGCTGATCTCATCCTAATATTCTCTAGTTCCATCCATTTTCCTGAAAATGACATAATTTTGTGGCTGAGTAAAATTCCATTGTGTGTATACATTTTCTTTATCCATTCACCTGTTCATGGACAACTAGGTTAGTTCCATAACTTGGCTATTGTGAACTGTGCTGCAATATATGGGTATGCATGTATCATTACAGCATTTTGACTTTAATTCTTTTGGAAAGATACTGAGGAGTGGTATCCTTGGTGGTTTCATTCCTAGTCTTTTGAGAGCAATTAGGCAAGGGAAGGAAATTAAAGGGATACAAATAGGGAAAGAAGAAATGAAATTAACTCTGTTTACATTTGACATGATATTTTAGAAGACCCAAAAAAACTCAACCAGAAGACTCCTGGAGCTGACAAACGAATTCAGGAAAGTAGCTGGATACAAAATCAACTTATGAAAATCAATAGCTTTTCTGAACACCAACCACAAATCCACTGAAAAAGAAATCCAGAGAACAATTTCATTCACAACAGCCTCAAAAAAAAAAAAAACACCATAGGAATAAATCTAACCAAGAAGGTAACATACCTCTATAATGAAAATTATAGAACACTGAAGAAAGAAATTGAAGACCTTAGAAAATGTAAAGATCTCCCATGTTCTTGGATAGGCAGAATAAATATTGTCAAAATGGCCATACTACCAAAAGCAATCTACAGATTCAACGCAATCCTTATTAAAATGCTAATTTCATTCTTCAAAGGACTTTAACTGGAACAATAACTACTAACATTCTTGCTACTCAGGCAATAAGAATGGAGCTTGGTGGAAGGAGTCAGAAAGCAGAACCTAACTAGAAATTTACCTTAGCTCAAATTAGCTCTAGATTATCCATATGAATGAAACCAAAATTTAAGAGACTTAATAGCAACATTGAGAAACTTCTATGTAGGGAGTAAGTATTGAAATCCAAGGTTACAGTTTCTCTTCTTCACTTTGGCTACACAAATTTGATCAAAGATGCATCTAACTTTACAATTATCTATCATTTCACATCATTACCAGTTAGTATGTCATTGTAATTACCAAACCAGAATTCTTGTGGCTTTAGTCCTCAGGTTATACTCAGTGAATAATTTCTTCAACTTTGGCCTCTTCAGTGAGACAGGAAAGCTAAAGTATATGATATCTCTAGTCATCTTTATTAGTACTTCTTTGTTTTATAAATGTGACCTTTTTTGGAACAATTTGTTTTGTGTCTATAAAAGGTATTAAGCACTATTGCATTTCACACTTGATAATTAGTTTTCTCTTAGCCTGACTTTCAATCTGCTACTTAGCAGACTTTCAATTGGAAATTGAAAGATGCTTCACCCAGATGACCAAAATTCGTGTAACTTTTCCATATAGTATCATTTCATTTCTCAAGCATTTTTAATACCTTTACTCATTTGGCCTTTATAGCAACCCCATCCATTTGACAGATGAGGGAAAACCGAGACACAAAAAGATTGAATAACTTGCTGAAGGTTGCAGAGCTGGTTTATATACACTTTCAATTGGAAGATGAGGGTAGGATATCATTCTGTTGAGAGTGGTGTTACAATCCTTTCCTTACTACTCAATATGCTGAAGCTTTATGACAAGAGCACTATTTGCAACTTGAACTGTTGCATTCGTTATATTTTATTTTATTTTGTTTTCTTTCTCAAAATGAGATCCTTTAAAAAACCACAGCTGATCAAGCAGGTTGAAGAATCTATAATGTGAGATACATTTGGGTAAGTATGATTGACACTTCCTACCTCTGTGCCCTACCTCTCCCTGAATAGTTGAATATATTGAAACTAATGAAGCAACTTGTTTGGGCTTCTTCCAAGATTCTGTACCTAATTTTCCATCTTTAATGAGAGCCTCACCACTTGCATAACATCCAGCCTCTATAAAGCCAGAATTCACAGTCAATCCTAAGTAAATCAGACCCCACCAGCCTGGAAGTAAGATCAGAGACAAAGAGCATTTTCCTAGTTCCACAGCAACTTGTTCTGCAGTCACTGCAGTCTCTGAATATTTCCAGAAGTATTTCATCTATGTTTTCCAAACTAATTCCTTGAGCAATGATAGTTTCCATTCTCCCCCTGCCTGTTTCACTTCAGTGTGGAGATGGATCTTGTCACTGTTGATAGGAAAGTTACAGCTCTGCCATTGGCACCAGCTCCTCCACTGCTATAGTGTGGATCTTGAATGTTCCCTGAAGTCCCCGTTCCACTGGGAGGTGGAGGAACCTTTAAAAGGTGAAGCCTAGTGGGAGGTCTTTAGGTCACTTTAGGTCCTTGTAGGGGATAGTGGGATCTTTCTTCCTTCCTTCCTTCCTTCCTTCCTTCCTTCCTTCCTTCCTTCCTTTCTTTCTTTTTCTTTCTTTCTTTCTTTCTTTCTTTCTTTCTTTCTTTCTTTCTTTCTTTCTTTCTTTCTCTTGCTCCCTGGCCACAAGGTAAACAATTTTCTCTGCCATGCACTCCTGCCATCATCACAAGCCTAAAGCCAGGGTGCCAATTGACCATGGTCTGGAACCTCCAAAACTATGAGCCAAAATAAACCTTTCTTCTTCATAAGTTATCTAAGGTATGTTGTTATAGTTATGGAAAGCTGACTAATACATGTGCTATGCCCAAGTCAAAGCAACTAGGACTGGTGCCAAGCAAGGAGCCTCTTCTAAGGAGTGTGCCATCTCTATTACTTCCTGTGGCTGAGAGAGATGCAGCTGCTCTCCCTGTCACTGACATTTTATTTTTACATGCAATAGATTGCAGCCAGCTCACCATGTGTCTCAGGCATGGTGCTGCAGGGACCAGCCTGGAAAACAGCCCCAGAGACAGACATCAGGCAGTGCTTTAACCAAACTTGGCTCATTCTTCCTCTACTGTGTATTCTTTCTCCAGAGGATGCTTGGTCCCTCAGGTAAAATACACTCCTAGAGATTCTACTCCAGTTGGTTTATATAGACAATCACAGGCATGGAATTGAGAGAACAAAAGAAAACCACCAGACAATGGCTTGGCCATCCAGAGCAGACATAGGCAAGGTAGTGTGTGGCACCTAGGAGTGTGGCCTTTCATCCTGGACTGCCCGAGTTCTGGACCCAGTGCTGCCTCTTAATAGCTCTGCAACCTTCAGCAAGTTATTCAATCTTTTTGTGTCTCGGTTTTCCCTCACCTGTCAAATGGATGGGGTTGCTATAAAGGCCAAATGAGTAAAGACATTAAAAATGCTTGAGAAATGAAATGATACTATATGGAAAAGTTACACGAATTTTGGTCACCTGGTTGAAGCATGGAATAAATGTCTGTGTCTTAAATGGTATATAAGCTATTTGCTTGATATCTATGTACTTTTTGGAGTAATGGCAATACATATGCACAAAAAATCGAAGTATTCAAAAAAATATACACAGTGATAAAATCCTTGCTTTTACCATCTCGAGTCAATCAATCTCCCTACCAGCTGCAACCCTGCCAGTTTCTCCAGAACATTCCCAGGGATACAAGATGTGATTCCAAGCATCTGTGTAGGTTTAACTTGTTCACTGACTTACTCTGGGTCTACAAAGGTGACTGGGAAGACGGTGACCAGCTCTCATACAACTTGCCCTTAGGGAGCTGACCATCTGGAAGAAAAAACAATTAGCAACAAAACAGGGCAGAGAGGACACAATGATGCAGTCAGGAGAGTCAGAAAAATAAAGTGGAGAAAGCAGAAGTAATTCTACTGAGTGGAATAGTTAGCAGAAAATGTCACTGAGCCTAAAGCAGGGATTGTCTCCTTTTATGTGGGTGTCGGAGCTCAGAAATTCATTCAGTCTAACCCCTAAAGGCTAAACATCACAAAGAAACTTCGTGTAGCCAGTATGGTTTTGCTCTACAATATTGGGTATATTCAAACTACATTGGGCTCAATGTTTAATTTAAAAAATAAAATAATGTCACTAGCATGTACTCAACATCGTAGGGAAAATCATACTGTTCTCTCGGCTGTCATAGTCCCCTGGTAATGCTTTTTGTCCTAGCCTGTTGGTCCATTTACACAGAGCAGTCTTGCTCCCTCTTGGTCTTGGATCTTGTTCAAGTCTACAGCCTCAGTACTCAGTGTTCAGATCGGGACACTCATCTGGAGTTCTCCCTGCACATGGAAACTGAGTCCCTCCCACTTGCATACACACTAAAAACCTGGATCCCCTTGCTAGGCAGCTTTGTCTCTAGCCTGGACTCCTTCCAATCTGCTTTCTCTGTTACAGCCAGATGACCTTTGTTGTTTTTATTTGTTTATTCACTTGCTCTTTAGTAAGATTTACATCAGTATAATTTGCCTTCAGAAACACATTTGTATTGGCTAATGTAATACAATTTATTTTTAACATCCTCTTCAGTTTGAACCAAAAGTTATCCATGACTAAGGTTTAAAATAAACAAACAGGGTTTGGTTCATCCTCCTCCTCCTCCCCCTCCTCCTCCTCCTCTTTCTTTTATCTAATACAAATGTGTAGAAATCCTCCTTCAAATTCTGTTAAAGCAGGAAGCAAGACCCATTAGAAATTTGTTTTACATTAAAAAGTAAAACATGTAAAAGCTTAACGATTGGTGCAGTGAAGCTATTTTATAATATTCCAGCACCAATTTTGAAATTTTCAATAATTATGGTGTAGTCCTGGAGATGAGAGCTGACATCTGTGTATGCATTTCCTGTTAGTGCCATAACATATCACATCTGTGCCTTACAACAACAGAAATGTACTCTCTTACAGATCTGGAGGCCAGAAGTCCAAAATCAAGGGGTCAGCAGGGCTCCCACCAAAGGCACTAGGGGAGAATCTTTCCTGCCTAATTAGTTTTTTGTACCTTCTAACATTTTTTGGCTTGTGGCAGCACAACTTTAATTTCTGCCTGTATTCAAATGGACATCTCCCTGCCCAAAGCTCGCTCTTTTTTTTTCTTTTTTTGACACTAGTCTTTGGATTTAGGGCCCATCCTAAATTCAGGTTAATTCATCTCAAGATTAACTAATTATATCTACAAAGACCCTATTTTCAATAAACTCATATTCTGAGGTTCCAGGTAGTCATGAATTTTGGAGGGGCACTATTTGACCCACTAAAACCCATGAATCAGTTTCATTAGCTATCCATATTTAGTTAATATCGCATGTAGATTATAAACCTACACCAGATGGAATTTCCTGAACAAGTTGACACATTCATCTCATTTCATCTTCTGAGGTCAACAAGAAGACTCAACACATCACCGTAAGTGAAATGCCTGACATGAACAACTTTAGAGGAAGAAACCTTTATTTTGGCTTATGGTTTCAGAGGTCAGTCCATGGTCGACTGGCTCCATTGCTCTGGGCCTGAGGTGAGGTAGAGCATCATGGTAGAAGAGTGGGGTGGGGGGAAGCTGCTCAGCTTATGATGGCCAGGAAGCAGAGAGAGAGAGGGAAAGGGCCAAAGAGAAGGCTCCCAGGGCATGCCCCCCAGTGAGCTACTTCCTCTAAGTCCCACCTCCCAGTAGTTCATTCAGGCATCAATGGATTAATTCATCGATGAGGTCAGAGAGCCCTTACAGTCCAATCACTTCCCAAAAGCCCCACCACTGAGCATGTGAGACTTTGGGGGACATTCAAGATCCAAGCCATAACAGGCTGCCAGTATTTTTTATTTATATTTTTATCTTGTGTCTCCAAGTCCAGAATAAGTCAATAATTACAGTACCATCAAGGACAGGGGAGGTTAAACTTTGCCTCTAACCATCTTAGTTCTTAGTTCAGATGGAACTTTGTAACAAAAGGCAGGTTAGCAAGAGAAAAACAAAAAAGTTTATCAATGAGTGTAGCATACATAATACAGTAGAATCCACAATTAAAAGTAACTTAAAATTGTGGCTGAGAAGTTCACATACATAGCATCATCAACAAAGAACAATAAATTTGTAGAGAAATGACAGGACAAAGGGAAGTAGAAAACTACTTCCAAGCCTTCCAAGGGTAGAAAACTGGGAGGATAAATATATGGGAGGAAACTAATGGAATAGGTTCAGACAGCAAAGGGGAGTATAGAGAACACGTTTCCTTCCTTTGCTGCTTCTCAATTGTCTTTAGTTCAAAGATAATATGTATTTCAAAGAGGATTTGGGGTATAACATATTCTGATTTCCCTCACGAGGGACCCTCTGTGCATTCAAATGTGCACAGAATTACATGCTGTGTCATCATGGAGCCTGGATCTCATTTCATAAGCAGAGTGATAGAGAGTAGCAGAATGCGCCGCCTCAGAAGATTCTACTTTGACATGAAGATTAGTTTGAGCTAAAGGTACAATACCCCCCCAAAAAAACCCTGCAAATACAAAAAGAGCTCTTTGACCTCCCCCTTTTTCTTCCTGAAAGCAGGAGGTAAAACCCCCATATGGAGAATGTCTTCCCTATTCTAGTAGGAAAGAAATATTCTTATCAAGGATAGAGTTGATACTGAGAAAATTCTGTAAAACAGACATTGTTGAAATCATTCTTATCTTCCTTTAGCTTGGCTTAGTTATTTTTCCACAATTGCTTCTCATTGTTCAGCCTCATATAAAGGCTTCTAGGTTTTGCCACTTCTTTGGGTCTTTATTTCCTTATGAAGAATCCCCATGTTACCTAAAACTTAAATAAATGTGTATGTTTTTCTCCTCCTTCTCTGTCTTATGCCAGTTTAATTCGTTAGCCTAGCCAAATTCCCTAGGACCTAAAAATTTAAATTTTGCCTCTTGTACCTGGTCCAAAACAAATTTTGTTCTGCTACGTCCCTGCTAACACCTACTGATGATATATGCTTACTGTTTATAAGGCGAAGAGCTACACTAAGTGTGGACCTGCACGGTCCAGCCCCTGAGTCTGACCCAGAGATCATTTCCCAACATCTTCATTGGCTCTCTGTGCCCCAACCACATGTTCTATTAGTTGGGAATTTATGTTGTTAAGACCAGAGCACCTGACAAGAACAACTTAGAGGAGGAAAGGTTTATTTGGTTCACAGTATCAGAGGTTCAGTTCGCGGTTGGGTGGCTCCACGGCAGAAACATCAGGCTGGCAGGACATAGAGGAGGAAAGCTGTTCAGCTCATGGCAGCCAGAAAGCAGAGAGAGTGAAGAAGGGGCCGTGGCCCCGGTGACCAGCCTCCTCCAGCCATGTTCCACCTCTGAACCTTGCTGCACTGGATACCAAGTTTATAACACATAAGCTTTTCTGGGGACATTTCAGATCTATACCATAACATGTACCCTGTTCCCCAAATGTGGTATGTGATCCTACCGTAAGGGAACACTTACTTTTCTCTCTAAAACAAATGCTACCCTCCTTTCCTTTTCCCACCCTGCAGCTCTCAACTCAGTCCTCATTCTCTTGACTTTTGGTGGAGGCCAACCCCCTGATGAGGGCTCCCACAGTTTCTTGTACCCCTTCTTCTTGGCCCTTCTCCCTGTTGTTTTGATGTCTATTTGAGTGATTCTCTGATTACTGTCACTGAGCCCAGTGAGGGTGGACACCCAGTCTATTTTTGTTTTCCATAGTGTCTCCAGGAAACACTGTGGAAAACATACACAGAGTCTAGTATATGACCGATAGTCATTACATATATTTGTTGAATGAGTTAACAAATGGAATTATCTCTTTGCTTATCCACATTTTTTTATCTTGCTTGGTTCAGTGATGTCCATAGATACATTCATGGAAATACTCGAATAGGATTGAGGGCACAAATCCTTTGGTAATCTAGGCAGCTTGGTTCCCACTGAGAAAATGATAAACTTGGACAAAAGCTGAGGTTGGAGAAACAAGGACAAACACACTTTTGCACAGTCAACAGAGATTTTCACAGCATGCGATCACTTTTTCCCCCTCTTTGGAAAATTAGCTCTCTGCCATTGCCCAAGTAGGCGGTATGCAATGGAGAGAAATGAAAAGGCACCAGGCAGGGGTCATGGTGAGCAGCAGGGTATGATATTAACAACTCCTGAGCCCTTCCTCAGAGTCCCCCTGCCAGGCTGTGTTTGCATTGGTGGCATCTTCCCCGTAAGCAGGCGTCCCCCTTCTGTGTGCACAAAGTTGACAGAGCCCGTGCTTCACAGACTGTCAGCCAACTCCTGGGAAAGGCTTTGTTGGCAAAGCACCAGGAAGTCTTGGTTTCTTAAAGGCAGGCAACCCACTGTTTAAATTTATGCTGGCCTTCAACTGCCACAAAGGCAATCTGCTGAAAAGTTTATTTCAAGTTGAAATGAAAAGGAAACATCTTAAATGAATCCAGCTGTTTGTTTCAGTTCTCATTTTTTAACTAGTTGCGCCAAGCACATTGCTTTTGAGAAGAATAAAAGGGCTGCAGATGTGTTCAGCCAAGGGTCCTGATAGTGGAGAGAAAATTCAGTCAAATAATCAAAATGTCATTGCTGGGTAAGAGTTCCCATCCTTTTTGGATTTTAATTGGGAAATAATAAAGGCTTCCAGCTGACTAAGGAGGGAATGGGAGGTAATTTTTCTGCTTCTTGTGAGCAAGTGGTCCATTAGAAACTGATGTACAGAAACCCTGGAGGGAACCTCTCTGCTCATTACTCTCTCATGTTTTCAATATTGGTCTCTGGAATATGAAGAGAAGTAGAATTTGTTCTTGTAATAAGGAAAGTTGTAACTCAGTGCTTACACTGAGATTCAGATTCCCAGGTCACTTAACATGAGATTTTGATGTAGTATGTCCAGCCAGAAAGCCAAGAACCTACATTTCAAGTAAGCATGTGTGTAACTCTCTAAAGGCCAAGGAAGTCCTTCTAAATAGCTATCAGAATGCTACCCAAACTTATTTATATCGTGGCACACATTCAAAATAATAGTCTTTGCTGGTAGGATGAAAGATCAGGGATGTTAGAAACGAATTCTAGGGAGGTTGCAAATAAAAACTCATAAAATTGAAAATAACTTGGCAAGGCAATTTACTTCTGCAGAAGGGTGTGCAACCGACAAAAAGTCTGGTAAACAAGCACACAGAGTGGGCGGTCTGCTCAGCTTTTATCCCTGACGTAATACTGCCCCTTGCCCTGATTGGTGAGGGCTTGGGTTCACAACTCTGTGAGATTGGCTATTAGAGAGGGCAGACAGGAATTCTGAAATAAAGTTTCGACAAAGAAACAAAGTTTAAAGTACAACTCTGCATTGATTGGCTTACTTCTAGGACAGGCGGGGGTTTTGAAACAAAATTTAAGGCTCTGGAACAATCTGGTCAACCAGAGGCCATCTGAGCTAAAATGGCTGACATTTGGGAAGAGTGAGTCTGCAAGTAGAGTATACAGACAATGTACACACATTACAAAATAAATACCAAGGCTATAGTTACAAATAAATGCTTAAACTACACTTACAAAATGGAAGGGAGTACATTTCTATGTAATTTGCTACTTCAGTGGAAAAGATTTTATTTCCTATAGGGAGATACTAGTCAAAGGATATAAAATTTCAATTAGGGAAGAATAATTTCAATAATTTCATGGTGACCATGTTAATAACAGTGTTGTTTCTACCTTGAAATTGCTAATAGAATCGTAGTTTTTTGGGGGGGATAATAGATATTTAAGTGTTCTCACTACACGCACATAAAATAAGTGCCTGAGATAATGGATATGTTAATTTGTTTCCACAATATATACAATTTTAACTTACTTAAAAAAAGAAAAGAATGCCTTTGCACTGCACAACTGAAATAAACAGATGGAATAATTTCCTAAGGATTAACTGAGGTGAAAAGGGAAAAAATGATTATCATGGGAATAATACTGATAATTAGCTGAGTTCTGTAGAAAATGGAGCAAATAAAGATTTTTCCAGAGGCTAGGACTTTCCCCTGTCCCCACCCACCCCTCACAGGCTCCCACAAGCCAGGCTTCCCTAAATTACTGACTGGACCTGTACCAGGGCTGAGGCTGGGCCAAGGCTGGTGGGGTTGAGTACTCCCTGGCCCAGGAGAGATAATAGTCAGCTAACTTTTTTTTTTTTAAGGTAGACTTCAAGAACTGTTTTGATTACGAGGTTAAGTCATGTAGTTACAAAGAAGTTCAAAATTTCTGAAAGAGTATTATTATTTAAAACATCATTCTTACATAAATAATCTCTTTTACTTCATTGGGACACATTGTATATAGACCAAGAGCACCGACATGCCACTGTTTATCAGTGATTCTCCACCGGGGTGATTTTGCCTCTTCCCCCAACCCAAGAGGACATTTGGTAATGTCTGGGGCCATTTTGGTTGTTACTCCTGGCATTTAGTGAGTAAAGGTCAGGGATGCAACTAAACATCTTACCATAGACAGAACAGCTCCCAGGACAAACAATTATGGAGCCTATAATGGCCAAGACAGCGAGATTGAGAAACTACTCTACATAGTATGACAAAGAATTACGTAGCCCCAAAATGACCAAGACACCAAGGTTGAGAGGTCACCCTACATGACATGACAGGAGAAAGTATAGCTGAGAGTTTACCATCTCTGAATGACAGTGTGTGGCCAAAGAGACCACACTTTAGCTAAGGTGAAATCTGGAAGGAAATGCAGATTTTAAAACATTGCCTCAGAGCCTTCGTTTACACCATGTTGCAAGATGAGTGCTGCTGTGAATCACTGAAGAGTGACTCTTGACAGTCTTATTGCAGACCATTCATTCCCACAACAACTTGGCACATTAGCTCTTTGGGCAAAACCAAAGCCACTTGAGCAAGAAGTAGTATCATAATTTTTTATTTTTTTTTATTTTTTGGAAACAGCAACATTTTGCCTTTCATGGGAAATAAGTATTGAAGCTGGCTGGAAAGAGCCTGTATTCTTTATACTGGCTTATAACCTATTGTTTATCCCATGCTAGGTAATGCTTCTGAGGGACATTATGGAATAATTTGCTTTGAGAGTGAAGACATAATGGCTGGAAAATGAGTGTGTAAAAGAGAATCTCAGTTGCTAAATTCATTAATAAAAGCAGAAATGCATCGTCACAGTGGAGAGCAAAAGAAGTTACACTTAACAATTTCCAAATCTAAACTTCCAACTCTGATCCCCGTGCATCCATCCACCTGGAGCCCTCAGTCATTGAGACACAGCAAATTCCCAGACAGTCCTCACCTTGCCATGGGCAACCAAGGGGCTCCGGGGAGAAAAACTATGACCCTCTCTCTGCCTAATTACACTGCACACCAAGCTTTTTATAAAATATACTTTTATTGGTGCATTGTAACCGTACATCGTATCAAGGTTTAGTGTGATAGAAAGATACATGCGCACAGCACCTGGCACATTTCCCTGCTCCCTCCCCTCCCCGTTCATAATAGTGAAATTGGTACTGATGGCTTCACTAATGTACTTGACGTGGCTTCTCAGCATAGAGCTGGACCAGCCTGAGATGAGGGGGGTGGATTGCCTTCCAGAGTCTGAGCTTGAATAGAAGCAGAAGAATGTTGGGCTTTCTCCATCCCTTCTCCTTGAATTGAGAAGGTGGAAGGAGAAAACCAGAACGGTGCTTCTGCCCTTTTCTTCCACTTCCGTTTCCTGTTTTTAATCTTCCAAGCCGGAATGGGCAGGCTGTGCTCTTCCTTCCCGTTCCTGTAGGTATGGACTTCTCTACTAGGCCTGTGCCAGGAGGATGGATTCTGCTCTCCTTTTTCCTCACTCCAACCTCAAGGGAGGGAACCCATCGGAAGACCTACAATGAGAGACAATTTGTAATATTATGCTCATTATAGTGGGTATGATTATCATGTTCTTATATCCAGGAAATGAAAGCCATAAAAAACTTAGTATGTAGCAAGAATGTGGTGAAGGCAGGATCCAGACTCAGTTCTCTCTCACTTTGTGTGTGTGTGTGAGGGGGTACTGGGAATTAAACCTGGAGGCATTCTACCTCCGAGCTATACCACCAGTCCTTTTTATTTTGAAACAGGGTCTCGCTAGGTTGCTGAGAGGCTCACTAAGTTGCTGAGGCTGGCCATGAACCTACGATCCTCCAGTCCCAGCCTCCCAGGTACTGGGGTGACGTGTGCGCTGCCACGCCTGGCTCAGTTCTCCCTCACTTCTGAACATGTATTCTTCTGTGGAAAACACTCATGGGAAGATTAGAGTCTGCCTCTCATTAACTACGTGACCTCTCTGTACCTCAGTTTTCTTATCTATAAAATGTAGGTGATTATAGTAATGCCTGCTCTCTGGGAATGTTATAAAGATAAAGCAAGTTAATAACTGACAACATGAAATCATGATGCAAATGTCAGGAGGAATTATTATTGTGATAAATTCTGCACCCACCACATTAGTGATGAGAACATTCACCCTCATGCACAGGTGATGCTGGGTTTTGTGGGTTTATTTTTTTCTCCTTTGTTTCCAGAAATTATGCTGCCAAATTAAAATTTCCATTAACTATGAATAAATGATTAGCCTCTGTAGTCATTATCTAAAGAGATATTGCCATTACAGATTTGCCTTTCAAACTTCAGTCTGTTTGTTCAAAAACGAGTATTTCATTCCTAAGAGCTGCAGGTTGGACTGGTCTAGTCACTGCAATTACCACAAAAGGCAAATGCCATAAAAAATTAGTCTCTGCAAGTAGAGTGTGAGTTTTCTTAAGAGGAGATTTACTTGATAATTAGACTTTATTTAGTCTATTATTAACAGAATTTTATATTACCCTAGCATGTGTCATCGCCTCCTTCACTGGAAAACTGTGATAGCAGTTCCATGATTACGCTCTCACTCCTTTTGTATTTATTAACTCTATTGCATGGTCAATACTTAGGTCATCAGCACTACCTCTCATAATAGACAGCTGATAAGACCCTTTCCCTTTCCTAGCCCTTCTTCTGTTAATAAGACACTCCTTTAAGAAGGTGAATCCTAGCTGGGGGCAGTGGTGCCCCCAGCGGAGGCATGTGACAGGAGGATAGCAGGTTCGAGACCAGCCTCAGCAACTCAGTGAGAATTTGCTTCAGAATAAAAAAATTTAAAAAAGGCTGGGTGTAACTCAGAGGTAGAACACCCTTGGGTTCAATCCCCAGTATCAAAAAAAAAAAAAAAGACAAGGAGGAAGAGGAGGAGGAGGAGGACGAGGAGGACGAGGAGGAGGAGGAGGAGGAGGAGGAGGAGGAGGAGGAGGAGGGGAATCCTTTTCATGTGGTTACGATGGGGCCAGATCTTCAAAGAGTCAGATCCCTTCCAATAATGATTGGTTTAGGGACAGGCACATGACACAGCCTGGATAATAAGGGTCTTACTGGAGATTTTTCTGCTAGAACTTTACAGGAAAACATCTCCAATGAGTTCCTAAGTAGCAGAGCAGGAGCCTTAGATTCTGGCAGCCATCTTGCCAAGTGCCTGGGGAACACTTGCCCAGCAAATAAAGCTAAGCAGAGACAAGGTGAGAGAGAAAGACAGGGACAGAGCTGTGACAGCAACACCAGAGCTCCTGCAGCCAGCCGTTCCAGTTGTGTGTCAATAAATTCCTCTCCTACGTTCAGTTTATTTTGTTATGGATGGAGTTGGGTTTCTGTTGCTTGCAATTGAAAAATCCTAATTTTCAGTTCAGTTGAAAATTTGACTTTTTTCCTCTGTAAAAGTGATGTAGATGAGCAAATCTTGTGTCTAATGTCAATGACACAACTATATCCAGTGATGTGGTATCGATGAGGAGTGTCTCAGGGGCCCGGGCTCCATGGACGCATTGCCTGCTGGAAAAGACATAGTCCATGGGATTATTTGGCAGTCCCTCATCCCTTCCTTCTTTAATTCTTTCATGGAGGCTGACCTTGTTTCTTTTGGGATTTCATGTATTATCCTGCATTTTACAGCTCAGTGGAACCAGGAGACTGGGGTCTTTGCTCCTACCTGTGTGATACTGGAAATAAAAAAACATGTATTCTTGCTTGGCTTCATTTTCTTTTCATCTATCAAACAAAAGTGATAGGATAATCTTGGGAAATCACTATTAGTCACTGTGATTCTTACATCCTAATTGTTCTCTGCATTTGTCTCATCTTCCCACAGAACTCTTAAACTCTATATATGCAAAAATAACACTTTAGATTTCTTTGTGTCAGCAGCACATTTGGTTTTACATTACTCAGAATATTTTGGTTGACCAGATTAAAATGTTTTTGAAATAAAGTTATTTTTTAATTAAGAAAGTGATTGACAGTAGAGTGGTGAGGAAGTAGAATAGTATTTCATTTCTCCCAGAAAAGGAGGATTAAGGAACTCAGAAACCTATAGTTATTAGACTAAAAATTTCCAGACTGGCACTAATAGTCAAAGCAGAGACCCCCCTGAAAGTACAAAAGCATAAATTAAAGAAGGATTATCAGGGATAATAATTTCTTAGCACAAGATTACTTAATACAATCCTTTTTTAAAAAAGTACTCATTTTCCTGATTATACAATGAATAACATTAATTTTTAAGGTTTAGAAATTTTTAGAAAGAAATCATATTTAATATTTTATGCATAAAAAGTTAATTAAAATTTTGGTCTATTTTTTCAGTCTTTTAGTGGAGAACTGCTATTTTTTATCCCCAAATTGAGAGCAAACAACTTTTTAATTTAATATTATGAATACTTTTTCATATCATTAAGTGCTCTTTGAAATCATGATTATTAATAGATGCAAAATATTCCTTGTGGAAAACACATAATTTAATAGAACTACCATTGAGAGACATTTAGGTCCTTTCTTTTTTTTTCCCTACTATGAATAGCACTCCAATGAACACACGAGTATATATAAATCTTTGTGTATATCCTCTCTTATTTCCTTAGTTGTCATTAATGGTAAATACATTAGTCATAGGGAAAATTTGAGATATATAGTGGTCAAAGTTCTAGAAAAGGGTTTTTACAGTGAATGCAGAAATCATTCCTATGCCGTTTCTCATAAGGATCCTAATTGAAAGCCATGTATAGAACATTAACGTGCAATTTAGTTAAGGTGATTTTGAGAGAGACATCAATGATGTATTCCTTGTCATGAACCTGGAAAATCTTGTGGAAATATCTTCAGGATTAAATCTCAAACTGCCATGAATGCTCAACAGTTTGCTGTCTGCCTAATATTCACTCTCACGAAAGCTTCACTATCCGATTTTATTATCAAGCAACATTAATACAGATTTCACCTCTATACCTCAATATGTAATTTACTAGGCACTTTCACATACACTGTTGGATTCCTCCAACAAATGTCATAGCCAGCATATCTCATTCCAAAGCTCAGCAGCAGGGTCAGCATTATCTTTCAGAAAATAAGTCTGATTATGTCAAATCTATCCTCTTTCTGAAAGTTTCTGGGATGGAACACTGCATTACATGTATTTCTACCTTCATGATAAAATGCTCTGTGGTAAAGGCGCTCTTCAGCACACAGCCTAAGACTCACCCCAGGCTGGCCACAAGCCCCATTGCCACCTTCTCTTCCCACCTCATCAATTTCATCCTGTTCCCTGACCCCTGACCCAGTCATGCTCTGAACACTTGCAAGTGGGCCCTTCCCCATGACTTGAAGGTTTCTCCCTCCCTTGCCTAGTAAACTACTGATCAACCTCTTAGACTGTCCCAAATAATATTTCTTCAAGAAACTCATTAAGCTCATGAAGGTTTGGGGTTTTTATTTAGCATCTGGAACCCACAGGGAAGGGAGCGTCCTTGTTCCTGCTGGACAGTGGAAAAAGCCCTGCCTCTCCACTAGACCTCCCCTGACATCACTCCAGCAGGGAGCGTGTGCAGATCTCTTTGCTGCCCAGTCAAGGTGAGAGTCTAGGTCTTCACATGGTCTCCACTGTCACTGCAGGGTAAAGGATTTCATTATTATGCAGTGGGAGTAAAGCCTTGTTTCCTACTCAGAGGTGCCCTACACCATCTTGGTGGAGGGATTGGTGTTTGGTAGCCTGATTAGGGTGACAATCAACAAGCTCCATTCAACCTTTGCTAGCATAGCTGGAGTGTGGCTCCAGGTTTTTCCTGTGGTGTTTGGCTAGACTAGAATAGTCATTGTCTAAAGATTTTCTATTTTGTCAGTATTATGGTTTGAATGTGTCTTCCGAAGTTCCTGTGTTGGAACCTTAACCTCCAACACAACAGTGTTGAGAGGTGAGACTATTATGATGTGATTGGATCATGAGATCTCTGCTCCCAAGAAGGAATAGATGCCACTATCGCAAGAGTGGGTTAGTTACCATGGAAGTGGGTTCCCAGTGAAAGGATGCATTCTGACCCATTCTTGTATGTAAACTCCCTAGCCATGTGGTGACTTCTTCTGTGCTATGATACAGCAAGAGGGCCCTCAACAGATGCACACCTCAATCTTGAACTTTTCAGCCTCCCTAAGGGTGAAGCAAATAAACTTCTACCATTTATGAATTACCCAGTCTATCAGAAAATCAAGGGTTGCCTGTTTTCTCTCATCTGTGAAAACCAGAGAGAAAAAAGACCCTACGAAAATGAGGGGAGAAACCAGTGGAATAGTTTCAGGGAAATTAGAAGAGAGAAAGGGGAGGTATGGGGAAGGAAACAGACAAAATAATGTTCTGTGAATATATACAAATGTATCACTATGAATCTTACTATTATGCGCAGGGAAGGGAAAGGTATAGGGAAGGAAACAGACGGGGTGATGTTGTGTGCATATATGGATGTATCACTATGACTCTCACTAGGATGTACAATGACAAGGCACCAATAAAAATTAATAACAATAAATAAATAAGAAAATAAATAAAAAGCACTGCCTTGCTGTTTGCTTAGGAAAATACCCAGTCTGCTGTATCCTATTATAGCAGCACAAAGCAGATTGAGACATGCATCAAAATATCACACGGCATCCCATAAATATGCACAATTATTCTGTCAATTAAATTTTTCTATTTTTTTCTAAAGCACACTAAGCAGCTAGGCTGCTTCTTTCTTGTTTCCTGTCTAGAGGGAGTAGGGTTTTGTTGGGGCTATTTTGTCTGCACTGTGAATGTTTCTGGGTTTCCACCTTCTTCGGTTCCTAGTCTGGGATGCATGAGGCCAAAAAGGAAACCCGAGGACCTCACCACTGTATCGTTCCTTTTGTCCAGAAGTTGCTAGGCTGTATGTCTTCTTTTCTCCACCTTTTAGAGTTTTCTTAATGCTTGTTTTACATATAATGTCTGAGGCTTGTACTTAGCAGGAGAAATACAGAAAATTATGTATATTTATATGGAAACAAAAGGTTTGACCCACTATTAAGTACCTGAAAAGCCAATTATCAAACAAGGTTGCAAATGACTTTAAGTGGGAGAATAGTCACCACAAATCTTAATAATGTTTTCAACCCACACTGGTGGGCATTTCCATCTAATCTACTCCCAACCTGACACCATCTTTTTGGATTTCCTTCTCCTTTTCCCTCATCTTTTCACTGCTCTTCCTTTGCCTGTTACGAAAAAAAAAAAAAGCCCAACAACTTCTCCTCCCCAAACTTCCTTGAAGTCTTAGTGAAGTTGATCAAATATCTGCCATGTGCCAATCTCAGTGGCATGTGTCCAGCTAAAATTTTCCTTTACCCCTGTACTGAAAGAAAAATGCTAAAGAATTTTTATCTTGCTGTTTACTAAGTAGCTCTGGCTAACTTCTAAATTAATGATTTAGAAACAGGTAATGATTATTTCAGACTCATTTCAGATTATCTTCTAAAATGTTTTCATTTTGGAAAAAGCCACTCTGCTCTAAAAGGCTGACTTAAAATATCTTTAGAAAAGAAGCATCAGGATAAGATAAAATGGCTTCAGATTTGTTCTCAGTACTTTAAGTTATATAATTGTACTGATGGATTAACTATAAAATCTTCAGAATACACCTTGCTACTGATAATAGTGACTATTATAGTGATATAGTGATAATAGTGACCACCTTTTAATTCCTTTAGAACACATTTAATACATTTTCCTTTAAAATTAATAATCCAGTAATCACAATGGAGAAATGAGCAGTCTTAGTCTTCATTTTGTCATATAAATATCAATTAAACAATAATATATGGACCTTTATGAGAAGTGAAGAATCCAGTTAAGAAATTGCAGTACTCCAGATGAGTACAACACTGAGGACAACTACATTAAAATGAGTAATAGGAGAAATTTCACTTTACCCAAATCAGGCCCCCATAGAACAACAGTGCCAAGGGATATTGCTTCTGTCCATAACTTCTCGCTTGCAGGAGGGAAAAAGAAAGGAGACCATTCATTCAATGTCCCTGTCCTTCAAGTGCACTGACTGGGGGGCCAGTTTCTATCCTGCCTCACATGGATCATTGATGGACCTGACAATTTGTATTTCTGGGGGCAGTTAAGAATGAAGCAAAAAGGAGTGGGGACTACTTGCTGAACAAAACATAGTTCTATAATATTGGGAGGATGTACAGAAATCACCTGTGGCTTCTCCACAGAAAAGGAGGGAAAGGAGCACAGCATATCTCCAACATCCCAGCTTACAGTACAGAAGTCAGATAACAAAGAAAGAAAGAAATTACAGGTTCATAAAATTTAAAAAAAAACAGTAAATGCACCTAATGAGAAATCTATCTTCACAAGTCCAGAGAGGACATATCCATACAAAAAGACTACAAGATTCCCAGCATCTCTCCAGACTAATCGTTGAAGGTCTTCCGCTATTGAAGCCATCCCATAAAAACTGGGAGAGGTGGATGTTAATTCACATGTTTGAACACCAATGCAAAACTATAATGAGCACAAAGAATTAGGGAAACATGACACAATCAAGGGACCAAAATAAATCTCCCTTAACCAACCACAAAGAAATAAAGATCTATCACTTCCCTGAAAAGTAATTCAAAATAATCACCCTAAGGAAGCTTGGTGGGATATTAGAAAACACAGATAGACAAATGAAATCAAGAAAACAGGACATGAACAAAATTCAAAGATTAACAGAGGTAAACACTATAAAAATAACCAAATGTAAATTTGGAGCCAAAGAATATAATAACTGAACTGAAAAATTTACCAGAAGACTTCAATAACAGACTTAATCAAGCAGAGGAAAGAATTGGTAACTTAAAGACAGGTCAGTAATAACCATCCAGAGGAGCAAAAAAGAAAGAGTTAAAATAGGGTTCTTCTTTTTTGTTTGTTTGTCTGTCTGTCTGTTTGTTTGTTTGTTTGTTTTGCAGTGTTAGAGGTTGAATCCAGGGCCTCATGCATGCCAGGCAAGTCCTCTACCACTGAACTACACTCCTAGCCAAGAAGACACAAATAAATGGGATGCCATCCTGTTTTCATGAATTAGAAGATGTAGCATTGTTAAAATATCCAATGATTTTAATAGATACAGAAAAAATCCTAAAATTCATATGGAAGTCCAAAAGATCCCAAATAGCCAAAACAATCTTAAGCAAAAAGAACAAAGCTGGAGGCATCACATTTCCTGATTTCAAGATACATTACAAAGCTGCTGTAATAAAAAAAAAACTACAGAACTGGCATGAAAGCAAATATATAGACCAATGGAACAGAACAGAGAGCCTATAAGTAAACTCTTGTATATATGGTCAAGTGATGTTACACAAGAGTGCCAAGAATACACAATGGGGAAAGGATAATTTCTTCAACAAATCCTGTTGGGAAAATTTAACATACACATGCAAAAGAATAAATTGGACCCTTATCTTCTAACATAAGTGAAAAATCAATTCAAAATGGATTGAAGGCTTAAAATATAAGACCTGAAACTAAAACTCCTAGAAGAAAAGATGGGGGAAAGATTTATGACATTGGTATAAGCAATTATTTCTTAAATATGCACCAAAAATAAGTAAGAAAAGCAAAAACAGACAATTACCTCAAAATAAAATATGTATGCACAGCAAAAGAAAAAAATCAATATAGTGAAAAAGCAACCTATGAAATGGGAGAAAATGTTTGTAAGCTACATATCTGATAAAGGGCTAATTCCCCAAATATGTAAGGAATGCCTACAACTCAATACAAAAGACAAACTACACAATTTTAAAATAGACAAATGACTTGAATAGACATTTCTGCAAGGAAGTCATACAAATGGCCAACAGGTATCTAAAAAATTACTCAACATTACTAATACTCATGGAAATATGAAGCAAGACCCCAATAAGATATCACCTCATACCTATTAAGAAAGCTGTTATCAAAGAACAAGTGACAACAGTATTAACAAGGATATAAAGAAATAGGCACCCTTGTATACTGTGATTGAGAATATAAAATGGTGCAGCCACTACAGAGACAGTTTAGTGATTCCTCAAAACATTAGAAATAGAGCTACCATATGATCCAGCAATCCCACTACTGGGCCTATATCCAAATAATTGAAGTCAAGATCTTGAAAAGATAACTGCACTCCCAAGTTCTTTGCAGCATTACTCACAATATCCAGAATATGGAAGCAACCTAAAGACCTAAATGTCCATCAGTGAATGGGTAGATAATGAAAATGTATATATTTGGAATATTATTTGACCTTAAATATAAAGAAATTCTGCCATAGTGACAACATGGATGAACCTGGAGGACATTGGCTAAGAGAAAAAGGTGGTCGCAAAAGGACAAATATTACATGACTCAGTTTATATGAAGTATCAAAAATAGTCAAACTCAAGCTGGGTGTGGGGGTACACACCTGTAATCGAGGCTGAGACAAGAGGATTGAAGGTTTGAGGCCAGTATGCGGTAACTTACAAGATCCTGTTTCAAAATAAAAATTAAATAAAAAGGGCTGGGGTGTAGCCCAGAGGTAGAATGCCCCTGGTTTCAATCCCCAGTAACACACACACACACACACACACACACACACACACACACACATAGAATGAGGAGAAGAAGGAGGAAGAGGAGGAGGAGGAGGAGGAGGAGGAGGAGGAGGAGGAGGGAAATAGTCAAACTCATAGAAGCAGAGAGTAGAATGGTAGTTTTCATTGTACTCTCTGCAGAGGGGCTGGGGAGAGGGGGAAATGTGAGTTCCTATTCAACAGGTACAAAGTTCAGTTTTATGAGATGAATAACTTAGAGATTTGTTGTACAACATTGTGCCTATAGTTAACAAAGCTGTGTTGTCTACCTAAAAACTTAAGAGGGTGAATCTCATCTTAAGTATTCTTATCACAAAAGAATAGCAAACCTAGCAAAATAACAATTAGATCGAGAATCTTCCAATGGTATGGATCAATTCCATATAATAAATACATAATCCTTAGTCATTTTCTGTGTACCATGAAGGTTATCAAATTTTAAGAGTAACAAATTTAAAAAAAGGCATGTTTGTTGAAATTGAAAAAAATCTATACTCAGTCCTCACCTTGGGCATTTGAATAACAAAAACATTTCAGAATTCTTACATGATGGAAACAAACAAAAACAGGTGATGAAATACTCTTAAAAATAGTAAAGACATAAAAAATATAAAACATTTCAATGAAATTTCCTATAAAGATGGGCCAAATTTAAAGAGGGTAATATGATAGGAAAGGAAATACACTTACAGAAATTTCAGATGTTCTATGCTTAAAAATTTTATTTCAGCAAATGTAAACAAATAACCATGGGTTGCCTACTCATTACCAGCAGCCTCACACGCTGAGGAGCCACCAGTGTTAAAAGTCACAGCTTCTGCTTTGCATTGTCATGGGGAAGACAGGAGACATGTATTAAACAAATAGACAGGATCATTTCCAGGGATGCTAAGCACTATGGAGAAAATAAAAGAGAATAATGGCTTGGAGAGAGACTAAGGGCAGGGGAGAAGCTGCCTGAGGGAAGAGGCCAGGGAAGGGCTCTTGCAGGAGCGGCTTCCAAGCTGCTACAGATCTGTACCAGGCAGAGGAGGAGCAAGTGTGAGAGCTTCAGGAGGGAGCAAACGTGACATGTTTGGGGACCTGAAAGACACTGGTGTGCCCAGAGCCCAGGGAGCAGGGTGGGAGCCGCCAGCGAGGGTTCCAGAGAGGTGAGCAGGTGAGACCACTGTGACTCGTCAAACCACAGTGAGGACTTTGAAGTTCATACTGTGCAGAGTGGAAATCCACTGGAAGGAACATGGAAACAGTTGGAAGAGAGGCCAAGAGTCTGGTGTCTCCTGTTGAATTTGAACTGTTCGTAAGCATTTAGCTGGAAAGTCTATCAGCAAGTTGGGTGTATGAATCTGGAGCTCCGGACAGAGGTCTGCTTGGGGACTTCCAGGTAGAGTTGCTGTTTATCTTGGTTTGCGTTCTCCCAGAAAAAGACCCTGAGACAAGGATTTGGATGCAAATAGATTATTTAGGAAGTATGAGAAACAATAGGAAAAGGGGGACATGGTTCAGGCAAGGGAAGGCATCCACTTACAGAGGCACTATTAAGCCAGTTACCAAAGTGAGTGGTAACCAGGGAATGCAGGGGGAAAGAGCAAAGAGCAATGCCCAAAATTTTCCCACCTGAAGCACGTCTGATGCTAACTTCCTAAGGTCATCGGACAATGATATCCTCAGGGCTTGCTGCACATTAAAGCAGAACAGGCTTCCATGGTATAAGGATCAGAGCTGAAGATGCTGGCAATTAGGAGTTGACCAATTCACAGAAAGGCCCAAGGGATGTAGGAAGGTCACTGGAAATGTCTATAGCATCCTTTAAGACCATGAAAGTTGGACCATTTGCCTTTGAATCCAGCTCTGCCGCTTCCTAGCTATGTGACCTCAGACAAACACCTGGACCTCTCTGAACCTTCTACTCTGTCGATAGGGATAATACTACATACTACCTACCTCCTAGGGGCTTTGGTAGAGTAAACCACTTAATACTCATAGAGGACTTAAGTCAGAACCTAGCATACACTGCTAGAAAAGTACTTCCCTTCACTACCATCATCATCAGTATTACTATTACTTTATTATTTGGGGATTGAGATGGCCCACATCCCTCGTTTGAGAATGGTAATAAAGAAAAGATGAAAGCTCATATTTAGAACAGAAAATTTAGCAAAGAAGAATGGAAAGGAGGGATAAATGAGGTAGTGATAAAAACCATAGTGGTAAATACAGTGATAGAAGCCACAGAAAAAGGCATTTCAAGAGTGAGAGAATTCTGTGCACTGAATGATGCTGAGAACTCGGTGGGGATGGAGACATGAACACTGGAACCCACAGCAGACACTTGTACTTTTGGAGCAGTTGAGTTTCACCCTGTCACTGTTGACCTTTGTTTAAAACACATACATTGGTTGTTGAGGTCTTTGTGCAGGCTCTTCCTGGTTTTGACTGCCCGGCATCCGTCTCTCTTCTGTAGTGGCATCCTGCTCTTCCCTTGAGATGTTCATGTCAAATAATATATGGACCTAGAGAGTCTTCCCACTTCAGTGCCCTACCTGCTTCCACCTCAGACATGGGCTAGCTCATCAGAATCTTCCCTGGAAAGGTATATTTCAGAGATTAGGGGGATGCACTGTCTCTTTGTCCTTTGTTGTTAAGCGGGTAGGATAGTAGTCTGGAGTTACAGAGACAACCATTTTCCTGGACAGTGGAGAGACCCAGGAAGGGAGGTAAGAGCACAATCCTGAGTATACCATCGGATCGCCTCGTGTTAGCCTTGCCTGAAGACAGAACTTGCCTCAGGAGTCCTAGGATTCTTAAATTAGTATGAGCTGATTTTCTGTCACTGTCACTCAAAAGCATTTTTACTCTATCATAAATATTTTCACAGTGATTATAACATTAAAACAGACAGAGAGATTTATATTTTGACACATCTAAAAATCTAGAAAAAGAAATCTGGATGGGCTGGGGGCGTAGCTGAGTGGTAGAGTGCTTGCCTAGCATGTGTGAGGCCCTGGGTTTGATTCCCAGCTCGAGACATGAAAAAAAAAGTTAATTTTGAAAAATTGGAAAGTAAACAGCAGAGGGAGGGGGAAGCTTAGAGTTCAGTTGGTGCATGTGTCTCACGGACAAGGCCAAGCTCTCCATACCCATTAGGTAGTGAGCTCTGGCTTTCGAATTCTTTGATATTCTTTATCTCTACAGTCCTGTCTGCAACAGCCACTGATGCTTGGGCAGGATGAAGCAGGCACCATCAGGAAAAGCAGGGACATCAGTGGGGAGCAGGTAGCAAGCCAGGCTCAGCTTAGGGCGGGACCTCAGGGACAAAATGTTAGCTCCTGGGGAACAAGTGTGAAAGGAAAGGCTTTCAAGAATCTGGCAAGGAATATTCTTGGGAGAAATTGAAGAATAAGGTAGTAATCGCTTGATTAAAATAAAAAAGTCCAGTTAGCTGCCGAATCAGCTTAAATTCATATTTACAAGTAATAAAATTATGTCTTGTTAACTTAACACCAGTGGAGAGATGGAGGGGGTCTAAGGGAGGGAGGTGGAGAAGGGGAAGGGAGACTTGATGAAGGAAATACTTCCATTGATGCTATGTACATATGCAAAATTATCAATGCCAACCTCAATACCATCTACGGGGAAAGGGAGGGAGAAGGGTGGGATCCAAGGAAGCTCACCAAGTGCTGTGTGCACGTGTATCCCTATCACTCTGAACTTCACTATGATGTGTGATTACAATGTGCCAATGAGAGAATACTTAAAAAACAGAGAGGATATTTATTAATGGTATTGGATAATTTAAGGAATCTCAAGGTAGACCAGAGAATCAGGCATGGGGGACACCAAGGACAAGCTCGGGGTCACATGTCAAATCACACCACAAACTCGGTCCAGGCCAAGCTAAACACAGCCTGCCCCTTAGACACTCTTAACTCTGAATAGATGTCGCTGCCACCCTCACCAAAATGCATTCACTGTACATGGCTTCTACTTCTTTATGTCACTAGGCTTCCGAATGAAGTGTGTGAGCCACAACATTGGGCAGGTAGGAGGCAGGTGGAGAATGACTGGCCAAACCAAGTTCCTGTGCCCGAGTCTCGAGTGAGCCTATGGAAATGAGTATCTCAGGGAAACCGCATCCTCTATCATGGCGTATGAGCTCTGCAAAGTCATGTGGAGTTTTCTCAAATATCAAAAAGAGAGTTCAAATGATGAGTGAAAATAATGGCAAACACTCCAACCCCATTAAAGCCCTCATGGACAGTGGCTCAAAGTATGTGGGTGTGGGAATAAGACTGCCCAGGTTCAAGTTCAAGGTCTAGTATTTCTTTGCTTTTTAATTTCTCTAGGTCTCTTTTTGCTCGTTTGAAAAATGGAGATAAGAATAGAACTTGGCCCAGAATGAAAGGATTAAAGAAGGTGTTGTTCTGTGGACAGGCAAGTACCCTGAGGATGTCCACTTTCCTCCTCTGCCTGACTGCTAAAGAAAATTCTGCTGTCAGTTTTTCAGTTTAGTTTGCTCCTTTGCCCTCCAAAAAAAGGCTCCGATATTACCGAAGCTATTCTTAGGGCTTCCAAGATCTGGTGACACTAGGGAATTAGATAGGAAAGGGAAGGAGCTTTCAAGAAAATTGTCCTAAAAAAGTGTGTGTGTGTGTGTGTGTGTTTGTGTGCAAAAAACCATCTTTCATGGTACTGAGGAAATTCTAATAATGAAAATGGTCATTTAATTTTTTAATATTTCTTTTATGTTTTACCATATTTCTTTTAGTTAATACTAGCTTAACAGTGGATTGAGCGGGTCACAGAGTCATTAAGAAGGAAATGAAAATATAAGTAAAACACTTAGTACAGCACCCAGTACATAGTAAGTGTTCCACGTGCATTAGCTACTGTGCATTAGCTCATTATCATAACAAGCTCAGAAAGCCAGAGGAAGTCTTAGAGCGATCCGGAAGTGATGTGAGTCATCACACGAGCTATTGAACTTGAACTTCACAGATGCCTCTGAGCATTGGGATTAATGCCAACCCCCGAGGCGAGGCTGAGGCTAAGACAGGTGCCCCAGCACTGCTGCAGCACTGTGGTTCCTTTATTCTTCTCTTCTGCTCCCAGCTAGAAAGCAAACCCCATTTACAAGCTGAATTGTGCCCCCACCCCTAACTCACAGGTTGAAGTCCTAATCCCAGTAGCTCTGAATGTGACTGTATTTGGAGAAAGGGTCTTTAAAGAGGTAGTTAAGATAAAGCGAGGTTGTATGGTTGGGGAGCAGGTCCTGATCCAATATGCCTGGGTCCTTTCAAGAGAAGGAGATTGGGATTCAGACAGACAGAGAGGGGAAGCTGGGAAGACACCAGAACAGCCCAGGGGAGGTCAGTCCTCAGAGAAAACCAACCCTGCCAACACCTCAATCTTGGACTTCCAGCCCCCAGGGCTGTGAAGAAACATGTTTCTGTTTTTAAGCCACCTGTCTGTGGTACTTTATTATGGTGGCCTTAGCAAACAAAAACACCCCTAAACAGCATCATCAGAGGTCAGAGCCTCATCAGCACGCCCCAACTGTATCTTACCTAGAGACGTATGAAGCAGAGCACAGAGGCTCAGGAAATCCTGCAGGCACTAGAGACCCATGTGTGTACATGTCGTCCAAGGAAACAATCTTCTGAAAACTGTTGAGACGTAGAAATGTATTTGGCAACGCTCCCTTCACTGGCAATCATGATCACCAAGAGGTACTAAAAAAATCATTAAGCAAGAATTTATAATATCTATACCTATTAAAAGCTTTAACATGCTAGACACTCTAGCTGTAAACTATGTACACTATAGCTATAACTCATTTATAACTATATTATATAACTTATTCATATAACTATAGCTATAACTCATTTAATACTCATGACAGTGCTGTGGACACTAAAATATTCATTGCCAATGTGTGCACAATTAGTATTCTACTTATATTCTTACATAAAACCCCTTGCACAAACAAAATGGATGAGACACAGGGGGAAGCGATTTTCTCAAGGTCACACAGACAATAATTGTCAGAGACTAGACCGAAAACAGACGCCTCGCTCCAGAATCTGCACTCTTACCCACCATCTATGCTACCTCATCACACAAAGTATTTATTACAAAATATGTTAAAAATATGAAAGAACAAAGAAGAGAGCAAAAAGTACCAAGAATGCCTCCAAGTTTGTGTGTGTGCATGGGTGTGACATCAATGAGCTGAGAAGTAAACCTTCCACACTCGTCCACTCAAATCATTTACCAATCAGAAGTATTATTAACAATCTTTTGTCCTAAAAGATATCAGTGTGACTTTTTTTTTTAACCAAAAAGAGACTGATGTGACTCTTGCTTTTTAAACTGGTCAATTGCTAGAAAAATTCTTATTTGCTAAGTTTCAATGTCCTCCAGTGTGACCAGTTCCTTTGTTACCCCTTCCTCAATATTAAAATCATTATTAATGTGAATATGATTGGCATTCTAATTATGCACATACATAAAGAGCCTATTTTTCCATTTTTTCCCCATTCACAGTTTTCAGTATTTGGCCATCTTGGTGCTGGGGGTCAGGGTTTGAAGCTGTTCTGGCTCCCCACTGGTTTTATTTACAATCTCATTCAGTTCCCACATAGCTACAGATGGGTCCTCCAGCTTTTGTCTATCACAGATTTCTTTCTGGAATGTGTGAGAAGTGACCCAGATTTTTTAAATGCCTACAATCTCCTTTGAAATAGCAGCTACTTCAAAGGAAGGATCTATTATGAAGAATACAAACAAAATGTTTTAGCTGGGAGCTACTCAGAGATTTTATAATTTGCCATTTAATAGGATTGTTTGCAAAGAGAAGGCGTCCTGCCACAGTGAACCATTTCACTAGATCAGAGGCCAGCGTCACATGGCTAAGAAGGAGAAAATAATCTTACCATCCATCTAGCTAAGTAGATCTGCCAGACTGCTTTATAAATACAATTCAAGAGACTTAAGCAGGCTGTGATAGAAGATAGGACCTCTATCACCAACTGCAAACGCTGCTGAATTTTCTGAATCCTTGGTCAAATCCTTTGCTCTAAGTAGTGGTCTTAGAGCAAAAGCCCTATTTCTAAATTTCTTCTGGAAGTGTGATATAATAAAATAGCCATCTTATTGGAAATTTCTTGTCACGGTCAGGCTGTTTCTGGGACACTCTGTGACTTCCAACAGGATAATATACCCTTAAGACAGATCAAATTTATAGACTATGACTTTTTAATCTTTATCTACACAAGCGTGTTGAGTAGTACCTTGAATTTATCATGTTTTTCAAATTAAATTTAAACCGGCAAATTTCTCATGCATGCTACACAAAACAGTCAATTCCATAATACTTGTTTGTGAAATATTTGCAGCATGCTTACCCCAAATCACAAAATGCAAGTTTGTTGTTGTTCTTGGTGGGTACAGAAAGATTTTATTAAGTGAAAGCTTAAGATTCAAAGAGACCAAATAGGAAAAAATACCCCTCATTTGGAATTCACACCCACTGTTCATATAAAAACTATATTAAAATTAAATTTTGATCCACTTCAGCATAGGCATCTTCATCGTATTTAGTATTTTACATAAACATGGATACTCCTAACAGTTTCATTATGGGAGAAAATAACCAGCATCTTACCCGCTGCCTGGGACCACCATGGCCGGCTTCTCCTTTTCAGATCCCTCTTTTGCTTGGCAGCACCCTCATCTGCTCTGCTGGCTTGGCTGAGGCTTAGCCTAGCAGACACTTTGGCCCTCTTCAGGTGGGAATGTCCTGGCCGCCACCCCACCCCACCTTGATCTCAGTGTGGTATGAATTCCCTTCCTTTTCCTTCAGAGCAAGCCTCACTCAGGTCCCCAGCATCCACTGTTTCTCTCTGAGGTCACCGTCTCATGCAATGATCTATTGCTGGGAAGCAAGTAAAACTCTAGAAAACAGTCAAGTGCTTCATATTAGAGAAACTGAGAGCATCATAAATCGCTGGCATACATTTTTCTCTTAGACATTAGGTGCTGACTGTTGAATGATTCACACTCCACAGTTCAAGGCAGATTATCACCAGTGATCTATAAGAGCTTCCCCTTTTGTGTTGTTAAAAATTAATTAAATTGATTACTCGTTTATTATCTTCTTATTCCCATAGCCAATTCTCTGTCCTCCACTCCTAGATAGAATATCATTCTGATGTGTTTATGTGAGTTTTTTGGTTAAGTGTTTTCCTACAAAATATTCATTGGGGTGTGTGTGTGTGTGTGTGTGTGTGTGTGTGTGTGTGTGTGTGTGTGTTATAGATCTTATTCTATTACTTTCTCACTCAGAATTATTTTTAAGATTCATTAGGTAGCTATGTATAAACACATCTGTTACTTTTAACTACTGTGCAATACTCCCTGTGCACATTGCCCATTCATGCCATTCACCGTCTAGTCTTGGTCAATCAGCCTGACTAGAACTCCTGCCATCAAAAATCACATTGTGAGCCAGGTGTGATAGCTCACATCTGTAATCCTAATGCTTGGGAGGCTAAGACAGGAGAATCGCAGGTTTGTGGCCAGCCTCAGCAACTTAGTGAGATGTTCCGCAACTCAGTGAGACCCTGTTTCAAAATTAAAAAAAAAAATAGGGCTGGGGATCTAGCTTGGCCAGGCTTGGTGGTACATGGCTGTAATACCAATGCCTGAAGCAGGAGGATCTCAGGTTGAGGCCAGCCTCAGCAACTTAGCAATATCCTATCTCAAAATAAAAAGGGCTGGGGATGTAGCTCAGTGGTAGAACAGCCCTGGGTTCAATCTCTAGTACCAAAAAAAAAAAAAGAAAAGAAAAAGGATGTTGCAGAGAACATCCTCATGCATGTCCTGTATGGAACATTATAACCATTTCTGGTGTATGCCCAGGAGTGGAATTCTAGGGCCATTATGGGTGGCCATTGTTCGTGCTGCACCCACCTGCCTTTGGCTCCCATCCTGGTGCCTCCTTTGGCAGCCTCCTCCTGCCAGCTGCCAGGAGCTTCATCTCTTTGCCTATGAGTTGGTTGGTTTCCACATGATGAGCATTGTATATAAATACTTCAGCTCTTCCACCTACTGGGTGGGAAAACTGTGAGGCTTGTGTTCTATACTAGCTCCTGGAAGTCCCTGGCTAAGTTCCAGTTATATACACAGTGGTAATGTTCTCAAAAACACGCCCTTCATTGAGGGCCTTCCCTTCCTGCCAGCATCTCCTGGCATCACTTCCTAGACAAACCACTCCCACCCCACACCTTATCTCTAGGTTGTTTCTGGGAGAATCCCACTGACACACAGGCAGTGCCTATTCACCTTGACTACATGACCTTAGATTGCTTGATGAATGATTGGCTGCACAGATCATACCCTTGGCAGCAGTGACCAGGTGATGCCCAAGGCCCACACCTTTCCCAACACCTGTGTTATCAAGTTTTTCCATTATACCTATCCAGTTTCTCATTCCCATTATGCACATCCAAAGTGCTATCTCACTGTTGTTTTAACTTCCATTTCTCTAGTGTCAAATCCTTTTGAGCATTTCTTTATTTGGTGTGCTTCCATCTTCACCTCTCTGTGAAACCCTTCTGCAACAGAGACTAATTACAGCAGCCGGACACTTTAGATCATCTTTGTAATGCTCAGGCTACTCCAAGAGACCATCATATATTAGCCCAATAACTTATGACAGCAATCCTGACAACTATTCTTATCATCGTCTGAATTTTGAAGATAAATCAAGGCATAGAGATGTTAAGTGGCTTGCCCAGAGCCACATAGCTAGCTAGTAATTGTGCCCAGGTTGCAGCCCTGACTCAGGCCAAGGGTCTGGGCTCTTACCCTTCTCACTGTGCATCCTTTCCCTAGCCAATATTTCAAGAGCCTATTCCTCTACCATTCTGTAGCTTCCTCCAAACCTGATTCCTCTCCAGGCAAATTAATAAAGCAATTCTGAGGCACAGAATGGGTGGACTTCAGTATTTGAGAAACTATACAATACAAAGAAAACTTGGTCAGCATAATCATCACAGAAAGAAAACATCTGTTTAACTGAGAATTATGTGACTACCATTTTGAAACGTAAAATGATATGGTCTGTATTTGTTTTCTATTGCTACTATAAAAATTACATCAAATTTAGTGGCTTAACACAATACATTATTATTCCCCCATTCCTTAGGCCAGAAATTCACATGAGCCTAGCTAATTGCTCTATTCTGGGTCTCAGAAAGTTGAAATCAAGGTGTCAGCTGGCTTGGGCTCTCACCTTAAGGCTCTTGAAGAGAATCTGCCTCCAAACTGACTCAGATTGTTGACAGAGTCAACACCCTGCATGGCCACAGGTCTGTGTTCCCATCTACTCACTGGCCACCAGCTGGGAGCCCCTGTCAACAACTTAAGGCCACCTGTATCATCCTCATGCCTCACCTCCATCTTCAAACCAGCAGTGCATCAAGTCCCTCTCCTGCTGCTGCTCTCCCTGACTTCACCGTCTGCTGCATCTCTCCTGCCTCCAGTCAGAGAAAGTTCTCTGGTGTAAGGCTGATGTGGGTGGAATGGGATCTCCTCAAAATCCAGGATAAACTCCCTACTTTGTGGTTCATACACTTAATTCATCTGCAAAGTCCCTTTGCTCTGGAATGTAACATAGTCACAGGCTCCAAGGACCCGGGCATGGACATCTTTGGTGGGCCAGCTGGCCAGCACAAGGTCCTAGCAGGAACCTGGGGTAACCACACCAAATTTCAATAGGTGTAATAATAACACCTACCTGATACAGTGGTTTGAGAATTAAATGAGTTCATATCTGCTAGGTACTTAGAACAATGTCTGGAAAATGCTAATAGGTGCTTGAATGAATGAATGAAGTTCTGACCATACTTGAAAGATTCAAAGTATGGGTGATTAAGCTGAATCTTTTGTTATCTGCAGACAAGATTAGGAGGTAGGAGTTGTAGAAAGTCTCTGAAAGCACTTTTGTGTAGTTGTCATCTGTAATAAGCCCTGGTAACCATAACTTAGGATATTCTTGTCATTTGAAAGATTACTGAGCAGGTGAATATGCTCATATATATTGTTTACAGAAGTAATTTACTGTAAGGCCCCGTTAGTCAACAAAGCACTCCTCTAGCACTGGCTTTGGGGTAGATACTCCCAGGCGTTACGTTATACACCGCGGTGGTGTTGTTAGACAGCCCCTGATGCATTTGCCTTGGTAAACCTAGAAACAGATTTCCTGGAGGTTGAGAAGCAGATGAAGGCTGTTTTCTACACTTAGTGGCAACTCTTAATCCCCAAATTTCCATTACACGTCCCCCTACTGTAGTCAGGATAGATGTAATGACCAGAGAGACCATAAACACTCGGGTACTTTCCAGTTTCACAGTGCTTTCGTCTCCTGAAGGGGCACATGACACAGTGGATTTGAATCTTATCTCTCCTATTTACTGGCTATTTGGTGTTGGAAAACTTCCACCTCCTACATGGCAAATGAATGGGGGGGCTAGTCATACCTGCCTCCAGCTGCTGCTGCTAACATTATGACCAAGGTTACTGAAGTAACTAGCGGTGCCTGGCACACAAAATAAACACTAAAAGAGTGACAACTATAGCACACATCATTCCTAAGGCTACCATAAAATATAGGATATCAATAAACTTCAAATTTCAGGTAAACAACAGGTGTTTTTGTATATGTCCCAAATATTTGATAGAGCATAATTCATACTAAAGCATTATTTTCATTTGCTGAATCCAGCAACTGTAATTATTTCATTTGATCCTTATGACATTTTTGAAATAGTTATTGTTCCCATTTTCAGGTGAGAAAACTGAGACTTAAAATAAGTGATATGAAATAATCACAAGCACATTAAATTATAGAGCCAGTTTTGTTTTTAAACAACTTCTCCCCTGCCCCCAAATAGAATGCTCTTTCAGCTCTATTACTTTCTTCTCTTTACCCTCATTCCAGTTCCAGAGTGGTTACTAAAGCCACCTAAACATATGTGCTTCATACGGGGACAATTGACATGAACAAAAAAGGGGTACATGGAATTGCTGTGGCTGCAGTGGATCCTTCTCACTCCAAACAAAAGAGCTGGCTTTGAACACATGGATGAATTTTAGATGGATATTCATTCAATTATTATATGATACTAATAGAATATGTATTGTCTTTCAGGCAATATTTATTAAGCATCTACTGTGTATTCTGGGTATAGATATGAAGTGGGGGAACAGGGAGGCACCTAGGCAGAGTAGTTAGAGCCTCAAAGTCAGGAACCAGAACATTCTCTTGTGTTTGTATCCTGTCCACCTATCCCCCAGTCCACCCACATCATTATTTTGTCTGTGTCTTGTTCCTCATGGCTTATTAGCATCTTCATTAAAGAGAGAAGGGAGGAGGTAAAATTCAAACCAAGTACATTGCTTATTAACAAAATTGCTACCACTGAAGTTCAGGTTGTCTGTAAAATATCACTAAGCTGGGTCAGAGTTAGAATAACCATCAAAAATGTGGCCTCACCAATAATGATATTAACAAGGAAGTGGGAGAAGAACTTTGGAATCAGCTTTGCATTATCTTCAGGGGGGAACAAGCCAATTTAAAAGAATCTGCCACAGATGTGGAATTTAAGAAGGATAAGTCTCTGGGATTCCTATGGTAGGCAAACTCCAGGAGAAGTGTCACTCCTGAGGGCATCCTGTCCTGGGTTCTCTTATGGTCTCTTCAGAAGAAATTGAATTTCTTATTTCTGAAAGCACATACCTCCCCAATTTTTTTTTTTTTTTTTTTTTTTGCTATTATAAGTATATTCTCTGGGGGAAAAATGAGCACACTAGTGCTTAGGGTGTGTATAAAGGTAACTGGCATGACTAAAACAGGAACCATCCCATAAAGAGAAAGAAGTCCTGGGGGCTTTCAGATTACCATTTTTATAGCTTTTTCACAACTATTCCAACAGCCTCTTTTCACCATTGCAATGGTATACTTTTTTTACCTATTTTAGCTTTTATTTACATTGATTTTCTTGGAGGACAGGCTGAATTTGGGGTATTATTTTTAATCTTCATAAAAAATGCTTCTCCTTCCCCCTTCTATATTTATTACAGTTTTATTTGATATCTCCTTAAGAAAAAAATCTCTACCTGGTGTGGAAAATGCTTACAACATCCCCAAAAGGGGCCAACCAACTAGGCCAAAGAAACTCTGCTCATGCATAACACCCGCATGTTAGCACATTTTTATACACATGGACTAGAAAAATCTGCCATGAAATTTCAATCATTTAATTCACTAATATGTCAGCAAATTGCTCAGCTCAGGAGCCAAATTTCCGTAGGACATTTCTCAAAGTGTACGCAGTGGACCACCTGCATCTGAGTCACCTGGGATTCTCATACAAAAGGTAGATTTCTGGGCCCCACTCCAGCCCTACAACCAAATCTGAATTTGTAATTAAAAACAATGCATTTTTAAACCCTTGCCTTGGAGAATGTATCCCTTTAAACATAAATTTCATTTTGAGATAGTTGTAGATTCACATAAGAGATCCCATATATATACCCATAACCACCTTCCCCTGATAGTACAATGTCTAAACCAAGATATCAGCAATGACATTGTCAAGATGTAGCACACTTCCAGCTAGGCATGGGAGCCCACACCAGTAATCCCAGTACTTGGGAGGCTGAGACAAGAGGATGGCAGGTTCCAGGCCAGCCTCAGCAACCTACCAAGACTCTCAACAACCTAGTGAGACTCTGTTTCAAAATAAAAAGTAAGCCGGGTGTGGTGGTGCACGCTTGTAATCCCAGTACTTGGGAGGCAGAGACCGGGGGATCCGGGTTCGCGACCAGCCTCAGCTACTGAGTGAGGCCCTCCGCAACTTCGTGAGACCCGGTTTCAAAATAAAGTATTAAAAAAATAGGCCGGGGATGTAGCCCAGAGGTAGAAAGCCCCTGGGTTCAATCCCCGGTACCGCAAAAAAAAAAATAATAATAATAATAATAAAAAGTAAAATAGGACTGGGGGTGTAGCCTGAAGGTAGAATACCTCTGGATTCAATCCCCAGTACCACACACACACACACACACACACACACACACACACAAATACAGCACACTTCCATCACCAAAGGGTCTTTCATGTTGCTCTTTTATAGCCACGCCCACTTCTCTCCTGCCCCTCTGCCTGGAAACCCTGAAAGCCACTACATAATCCATTCTGAATCTCTATACTTTTGCCATTTCAAGAGTAACCTTTTGGAATTGGCTTTTTTCACTCAGCATACTTCTCTGGAGGTTCATCCAGCTTGTATATATCATTTTATTCCTTTTTGTTGATAAGTAGCATTGGGAGGACATACTTTAGATGTGATTGTAATTGAACATTTGACTCAGTTCCTTTAATGATCAGATAGTATGGTCTAGGTAACAGCTGCAGGTGAAAACATCACTTTGCTACATTCTGTGTCCCATCGTGTCACCCCTGAATGAAAGGACAATAAGACACATGTCCCTGAGTCCCTGAAGCACCCTTTTCCATCTACAAGAACCTAGCCAAGTCAAGGGAACAATGAGAGCAGTCTGGACAGGAATGTCCAGGTAAGTATTATCTTTAATGATTCTCTCTCGCCTGCGCACTGGAATCTAGGCCGCGCTAGTGTTATCTGTAGAAACTGCGTTCTTGCGTTCATGCCAAAACAACTGCTCCTTGAAATGCTGGTCATGCAATGGAACAAAGCCAGCTAACGATGTCACTGCTTATGTAGCCTACCCTATAAAACCCCTCTCCTGTACTAACTGGCATGGAACAGAGCCTTGTACAAGGATAAGTGCTCATCCAGCCAGCCACCACTGGACAGAGCACCATGAGGGACAGACGTGCTACTTTCTGGTGAAACCCCATGAGGGACAGACATGCTACTTGTCTAGAATGTCACCATTGGACCATTCCCAGAAGCAGTTTTCAATAAACTTTATGTCTCACACACTGCCTCTAGATATTCTCTTTTGTCTCTCAGCAACCTGTCCCACTGCCTGAGCATAGCTGGGCTGTGGACAGTACACCCATGCATCCAGACCAAGAACAGACTAGAGAGCCAGGCAGTGGCCGGGGGAGCACTGTGGGGTGCTGGGGTCCTAGGTTGGACGGGGTGAGCAGTCTGTTGTAGCACCAAAGCACATAATTCTGTGATTTCTCTCTAATGGGTTTAGTACCTATAGGACCATCAAGACTGGGATGGCCTCTATTTAATCCACACCCAAGGAGGGAGATAAGAATGCATAATTCCATTTCAAATAAATGAGAACTAGATAAAGCAACTTAAGTCATTTAAGCCTGAGTATATTTAAAAAGTAACTTAAGCATAGATATATATGCTAATGTATTGAAACTACAAATTGAATATCCTGTGGGTTTTTTTTTCTATTAACTTTCAACCCTCCCCCATTGGGAATTAGTAAAATCATTAACAGCTAGAGGAATTACCATCTTTGGGATCTGCGTTTCATTTTCTTTCTTGGTCCAGCATCAGCACTGTGCCCTACTCCTCCCTATCTGAGACTCGTCTCTGTGGGAACAGTCATTTTCTTCATTTGATGACACTTATTACTAACACCCCACATTCCCAGGCTGCTCTAATTGTTCAAAGTCTCGGTCTTACACACTGAGATCTCAGCACTTGGGCCTCTGTGCTCTACCTCACTCCCTAATTACACAAAATTAAAGCAGTTCCCACAGAGTCCCAATCTCTCTGAAAAATGAAAAAACGGTGCAGTCCTCAGTCTGCCCCACAACTCGGAGCTTCTTACGGTTGCCTTTGTCACAGGAGGGCTGCATGGTCTTCTTAGTAGGTAAAAAGATCAAGGTTGAGACCTCCTCCCCTAAAAGAAGAAGACCTCCCTATCTACACAAAAGGCTTGCATTTTATCATAGTTCCTATTATCAAATCCTCTCGGGGAAAAGCTCAGTAGAAGAGCGATTGCCTAGTATGTACAAGGCCTTGGGTTCAATCCCCATCACTGCAAAATAAAACAACAAAAAACCCTCAAAATCACCTGAGGTCTTCCTGTCATGCAGTCTACATTACCCTGACCTGCATAACCCTCCCAACCTGTCTGAGGGCAGGATAAAAAAGTGAATTCTTCCTTCCTGAAGGGGCCTGGCTTCCTGCAATGCACCTCGATGGTGACAGGCTCACAGGAATGTGGAAAAGCAGAAGTTCACAGGAAGCTTCTTTGCCTAGTGGGTGAAGCTTGGTTCATATATGTGGTTCATGTTATGTGCACAGAGATGTTCTTATGTGATGCACAGAGATGACGCTGCTCCTATTTGCTGCATGAGGGATAATGAACTCAGAAGCCAGCAACATTCCGTAATAGACTCGTTGGATGTGTCAAACTGAAGAGGGCGCCTCTATCTTCCTCCCTGGGGAATGAATATAGTTAGTGCCCATCCGGGTTCAAAGAGAGATAATAATGAGGGTGGGAAGAACTAGTATTTGCATAAAAAATTAAGCCATTGTTGAAATCGGATGATAAAGAAGGACGTAATGAGTAGAAATACAGACTCTTCCTTGGTGCATTGTAGGTATCAATGGATTTATAATGAAGTCCTCTAAAGTAAGGGTTGAATTTTATACTGTTCTTGGGTCTTGTTCAAATTCAATTTTCAAAAGAATGAGGTGCTGCAATTTTTTTAAATCACTCTGAAAATTAGTCTTTCTCAACTTTTGTCTATTCCTTAAGGAAAACATTCTATAATGAGAGGCAATAAAGATCTATAATTGCATGAAATGAGAATTTTCTAGTCAATTTGGGCAGGGAACCGAATCAAGCTGAAAAACCTGTGCTGCAAATCTCTGATCCTCCAAATGAACAGAGTGCCAGTAGAGGTGCTCACACTCATTTTTGTTGTTTTTAAGCAGAATTATTTGACAATAGATACTACGTAGGACTGATTTACCAAAGTAGAAACATGATTTACTAAACAACCTTACTCAAAGCTATTATCCCTGTGATTTTTTAAATAATTTAACTGTCGAAATCCCAGACTCCCTGTATGCAGGAAACACATATGTAAGTGTAACAATGGATCCAAGATACTCATTTATTTATTCAACAGATATTAGTTTGTACCCAAAACTTGGCTAGCCAGCACATATAATGGCCATTTCTTTTCCTTAGTCTTGTGATTCAAATACCAATAATACATGTTGCAGATGCATTTCCAAAAGCAAAAGTGCTTATAAAGTTTAATTTCCCCTCCAATCTCACCCCAAATGGGTACTAATACTTGATTAATCCCACCAATAATTTCAAATGAATCTGTGCTTCTCTCTTTGCTTCATCATATGCATATATATTTGGTATTTTCTTTATATTATATATTATAAAACAGCACATATATATACTGGTATGTATTTTTTACTTCATTATATAATTATATATATCTAAGATAACATATAGAGATGTACTTCACTTATAGTATTCTATAGTATAAAATTCCATAATTTAAAAAGTCAATCATTAACTTATTAAAAACTTTCATTGTTTTCTGGTTTTATAAATAATAAAGTTGCCACAAAGCATTGATCAATGTATATATTTATATGCAAATAATTTTCTGTTCAATATATGCTCAAAAATATAATTGCTGTGTTAAACATATATCCATTTTTAATGTTAATTAAAATGCCAACTTATGGCAACTTAGAAGCACACCAACAATGCATGTGAGTTCCTCACACCCAAGCCAGCACTTGATATTGTGAGGGAGGAAATATCTTAGGTTGTCCAACAGGGGACTTGTAACTTGACTAACAGAAGACAGATTAATAAGACTAAAACGAGCAGAAGTTTATTAACATGTGCATGGTGAATTGGCACATACACTTGGGAGCACTGGGCCAGGAGTAACAAAGAGGTGGTTACAATCTGAGCTCCTAGAGTATTTTAGCACAAGAACAATGAATTTCAAGAGAGGTGACAAGACTAAGGAAAAGGGCTTTGAGTTTCTAGAAGTACAAATTGTGGGAAGGCAAATACTTAGGGGAAACTAAGGGAAGATAAAGGCTAGTTGCTAAATTTGATTGTGTAGATTCCTCTGGTCCCTAATAAGGGTATAGTGTTGTCTCCAGTTGTCAACACCATCCTTCCTGGTGGAGAATTGAAGGGGTAAATGCCTTGACAAATTTATATCCTGGTTTTAGGCAAAGAGAGGGAGGACAGAGAGTTTTCCCTATATTTGCTTTTTCTCAATTGCTTTCAGTGTAAAATAATCGTTTTGCCAAAATAGTGTACTTTGGGGTGGCAAAATACTCCACCCTTCAATATTATCTTTTTTTTTTTTTTTGCAGTACCGGGGATTTAATTTTGGAATCTAATAGCGGTTGAAGATGATAGTTCATTTTCATTGTAATTTGCATTTCCCAGATGACCAATAAATCTTAAGTATTTAATGGACCTGTCAAGACTCATAACAGACACCCCAAACTCTGATGCATTGGCATGCTAAGTATTTTGAGCTGAAGAAGATTGGGAGGATAACAGAAGCAGGCCTTCTTTTGTCCCCCTAGCTCCCACCCTTCTTACTCACCCTGAAATGGATCACAGAAACTAGAATTCCTCTCCCCTAAGCAAGCCATATAAACTAGAGTCCCCTCCTCCAAATCAAGCCATTACACCTAGAAAAGTCCCTCTCTGACTTCCCCCTTTCTCTCCTGTAGATCTTTATATGACCTGTGTTCTGCCCCATCCCTCGTGGGGGAAAGGAATGTCACACAGAGACACACAGGAAAGACTGAACAAGCAGGCCTTGCTGAAGTCCCTGTTTGTTGCCATTGGATTATAACCCTTTTTGTCCAGTCATTTTTCCCCACAACTGTTCACTTCTTTCATCAGTCTTAGCAGAAAAACAGTTCCCCTGGGTATTTTTGTTTTTACATCTAAAGTTCTCTCGTCACATAAAACTTTGGTTGAATAAGTCTATTATGCTTATCTCTTATTAATCTGCCTTGTGTTGGGGGGAGCGAATCATGAGACTTGTAAGGAGTGAGGAGAATACATGACATTTCCTCCCCTGCAGACACTTCCTCTTTTCTGCAGACTGTCTATTGATATCCTTAGTTCATTTTTCATGTTTATAATTTGCCTGCACACTTGCCAGAAGCTCTTTGAAATATAATCCTTTGTTATGTGTATTACAGACGCTTTCTCCCAGCCTTCGTTATTTGTCTTCTGATTTTTTTAGGTTTTCTTTTGTTATACTGAAGCTTTTAATTTCTGAGTAAAAAAAAAAAGTTTATCAATTTCTTATGGTACTTCTCTGTCTTGCTTAAGAAGTTTACCTCCCCCTACAGTCTCCATAGCAAAGAGTTCTGCATTTCCTAGCCGTTACCACCATGGATTCTTATGATATTTTTCAGAACCAGTCTTTACCCATTTATTTTCCAGAGCCCTTTTCTGTACTTGTACATATTCTCCTCTTATGCTCCATCCTCTAAGTCACTCTGGATGGATTTTATGGGGGGGGGATATTGTATTGTTTGCAGACTTGGTTTGTTTTGTCAAGGAAAATAATATGGGAATTATTAGTAGGGACACCGTTATTTTTCAAAAGGTCAAGAGAGAAGAAAGTGTATAATGCAGAGAGGGAAAGAAGAGCTCTGTTACTGCCTCCTGTACATACAGCTACCGCCATGCACTCCCATACACCATGGCCTTGGCCTTTAAATCCTTCGCAATTGAGCACCTGTCACAGATTATATTCCTCAAAGATGTCCACAGCTATGTCTCCCATGGCACATGCTTTGTAGGACATGGTCATTCTCTCATCAAGAAGTGGAATTAAGTCTGGGCAGATTTGTGGCTCACTTATAACCAACCGGATGCAGCATTCACTTGCCTCCCAAGCTTAGGTTATAATATGTGATGCGGCTTCTACCTTATTAGCAAAACGTGTACTTTTAAAGCTGAAATACATACCCTTGAAGTCTTTAGCTACCAGGTAGGTAAGTAGCTCAATTACCATGAGGCCACCAAGCTGTAAGGAAGGCTAAACTAGCCTTGCAGAGATACACACACACACACACACACACACACACACACACACACACACATATATACACTACTTATATAATATGTATTATACGTGTATATGTGTGTGTGCATATATTGCTATATATGTATGTGTATGGAGAGAGAGAGAGAGACCCAGTCAGCCCTCAGCGGCTCCAGACCCCACTGCCCCAAACCACTATCTATACTATATGTGAAAACTTGAACCAGAATTGCCCAAACAAGCCCTTCCTAAGTTCACGACCTATAAAAACCATGACCGACAATAAAATATTTATTGTTTTTTTTTTGTACTGGGGATTGAACCCAAAGGTATTCTACCTTCGAGCTACACCCCCAGCCTGATTTTATTTCTTATTTTGAAACAGGGTCTCACTAGGTTGATGAGAGTCTCACTACTTGCTGAGGCTGTCCTCGAACCTGCAATCCGCCTGTCTCAGCCTCCTAAGTACAGGGATTACAGGTGTGCACCACCACACCCGGCTTTATTGTTGTTTTCAGTCACTAAATTTGGAGATGTGTGTCATGATGCTGGCTTGGTGGGTTCCTGTGCTCTCCATGAGAAGAATCTGATAGAGGCACCCCGGCGAAGGGAACAAGTCTTTACTGGTACTTCTTGCTTGAGGAGAAGAGAGGACCGGCATGGACCAAGAGTGTCAAGCCAGCTCCCAGGACCTTAGAAAGAGCTAGTTTTATTTATGTGAAAGTGTGATGGGAGTGTTTAGGAATGTTAATTGGCTTTAGGCACATTTCAAAGATGTGTTTTCCTTTTCCTGGATGAGCACTTTAACTCTGAGGGAGGGGTAGTTAGCTGGTTATCCTGGTCATAATACAATGCTTTTAAACATCCTTTTTGTTTAAACATCCTTTGAATAACTCACTGATTCTTGTTTACCCTTACATCTAATGTTGGCTTGCTACCTTTCCAGAAGTATTCTATGTAATACTACCATTCTCCATGTTCCCCTTCTCCCTATAAGCATAAGACACCTGTGGGCAAAAGATCTAGAACTGAGTTCTGGATCAATGCAGATCAACCTCCATTCAGTCTTCTGCTCCATGTCAGCCCTCCCTTGACAAGATCAGGTAAAATCTCTTTCGGCAAGTCCCAAAGGTCATCATCGGTCATTAGTAAACTCCTCAGAAGTCTGAAGGGGTGTTGGTTTTACATCTTTTTATAATGTTAGACTCTCTCATTGCTGTGATCACAGAGATGCATCATCTTTTTTCTTGACTCGCACTTTCCCTTTCCTGCCTCGTTTCCCCACATACATGCCGTCTTCAGGGTAACCCGTGCTAGCAATTCACATGTTTCCTTCCATATTATCTGTGTCCATATAATCCCGCACAGCCAGGGGTACCTGTACATTACTATATAAAAATCGAATGTTTTAATTTAAACTTGTTAATCATACGGACTGCCTTCTCTTCCTCCCTATCATTCCTCATGCAAGCACCACTGCTAGTTATATTTTCGTCTCTTCATCACTTATTCCTTCTTTCCTCGTTCCATTGGGTTCTTCCTAGCAACGTTTGTTATTAGTCTTTTGACACCTTCTCATGGAATTTGGACTCTGAGACAGGTGAAAGTCTGGACACTGGAGTGACTCCTGAGAAGGCTGGCTGGCCAAGGCCATCGTCCTTCCTCATTTAGCAAACAGACAATGCCTCAGCAGATGGGCTCACTTACCTCTCCCTCTCCTAATCACTTTGCTATTGTTTCCATGTCCTCTACACATTGCAGAAGACAAGCTAGAAAAAGCACTATTAGCTTTTCCAGCTACTCTTGTCCTGTTGTCACCATAGCGACAAGTGTTATATGAAATCAGCAGCTTTATTGTGAAAACAATGTCAGTTGAAAACTGGCCTTGGGGAAGTTGCAGAAAGCATGAGACTCAGTTCTTATAGACTGCCCTGTGGCTTTTCTTTGTTGTATTAGCTTTTCTTTTAAATATACTTTATTGCAAGACCATAATATATAATAAAATAAAAAAGTTAAAGGGTCACTTTTTGAACTTCTTCAGTGACTACTTGATTCAATTGTAAGAGAAAAGGTCTTGGTAGGAGACTTGAAAACAGAATCAAATCCGTACAAATTCACAGAACATCAAATCAGCAAAGGAAACTACAGTGGTGATTGTGTTGGGCACTAAACATTGGCTGAGGTGATTTTATTCTTCTGAACAGAAGCATGAAATTCTACTTCTGGACCAAAATTAGGAATAAAAGCATATACGTCTGGAATTTGCTATCTGCTCCTTCACTAATTAGAGCCCTGATTCTTCATAAATGAAGAATACAAATGGCTACTAATACATCAAATTAAATAATGGCACAAGTAACTTTCTTTTTTTTTAATTGGTGCATTGTAATCATACAAATTGATGGGTTTCAGGATGGTAGAAGTATATATGCACACCACGGTCAATTAGCCCTCCCCCAATTCACCCCCATTCTTTCCCCCTTCCCTCATTCTCATGCTCAGCATATTAGTAGACTTTGGTATATTTGCATATGTACATCCTGTGCATTAGGGTGTTTCCTTCTTCTCCCCTCCCATCCCCCTCAGTTAGTTCTCCTTCTTTGCTCACCTGAGGTTTTCTCCATCTTTGTCTGGAGTCCCTCCTATGCCTATTTTACCTATTCTACCTAGCTTCCATTCTACCTATTCTACCTCCTATTCTACCTAGCTTCCACATATTAGGGAGAGCATCCGACTTTTCACTTTTTGTGACTGACGTATCTCACTAAGCACAATGTTCTCTAATTCCACCCACTTTCTTGCAAATAACGTAATTTTGTTCTTCTTGATGGCTGCATAAAATTCCATTGTGTACATATCCCATAGTTTTGTAATCCATTCATCTGTTGATGGGCATCTTGGCTGGTTCCATAGTTTGGCAATTGTGAATTGTACAGCTATAAACATAGATACGCATGCATTAGTCTGGTAATTTGGTTTCCATTCTTTTGAGTAGATACCTAGAAGTGGTATTGCTGGGTCATAAGGTAGGTTCATTTCCAATCTTCTGAGGATCCTCCACACTGTCTTCCAAAGTGGTTGCACTAATTTGCAATCCCACCAACAGTGTATTAGGATTTCTAATTCTCCGTATCCTTGCCAGCATTTGTTGTTGTTTGTGTTTTTAATGATTGCTATTCTAATTGGGGTTAGGTGAAATCTCAGGGTAGTTTTGATTTGCATCTCTCTGATTGCTAATGATGCTGAACATTTTTTCATACACTTATTGGCCATTTGTATTTCTTCTTTTGTAAAGTGCCTATTTAGTTCACTTGCCCATTTTTTGATTGGGCTGTTTGTGTTTTTAGTGGTAAGTTTCTTGAGTTCTCTGTATGTTCTATATATCAGTCCTCTATCAGAGGAGTAGCTGGCAAAAATCATCTCCCATTCTGTCGGCTCTCTGTTGAGGTTTTTGATAGATTCCTTTGCTGTGCAGAAGCTCTTCAGTTTAATGCAGTCCCACATATTGATTCTCTTTCTAACGTCTTGTGCCTTTGGGGTCTTGTTGAGGAAGTTTTTGCCTGTGCCTATGTGTTGAAGAGTTGGACCTATGCCCCTTTCAAGTAGCTGCAAGGTCTCTGGTCTAATTTCCAGGTCTTGAATTGACTCTTGTGCAGGGTGAGAAAATGGGGTTGATTTCCATTTTTTTGAATGTGGTTAAACAGTTTTGCCAACACCATTTGTTGAAGAGGTTATCTTTTTTCCAGTGTATGTTTTTGGCTCCTTTGTCAAAAATCAATTGGCTGTAAGTGTTTGGATTTGTTTCTGAGTCTTCTATTCTGCTCCATCGGTCTATGTGTCTGCTTTTCTGCCAATACCATGCTGTTTTTATTACTATGGCTTTGTAGTATAGTTTGAAGTCAGGTATTGTGATGCCTCCTGCATAGTTCTTGTTGCTGAGAATTACTTTGGCTATTCTGGGTTTTTGTTGTTCCAAATAAATTTAAGAACTGATTTTTCTATGTCTGTGAAGAAAGACCTTGGTAATTTAGTGGGTATTGCATTGAATCTGTAGATCACTTTTGGAAGAATGGCCATTTTAATGATATTTATCCTGCCTATTCGAAAGCATGGGAGGTCTTTCCATCTTCTAAGATCTTCTTCAATTTCTTTTTTCATTGTTTTATAATTTTCCTTGTAGAAATCTTTTACCTCCTTGGTTAGGTTAATTCCTAAGTATTTTATCATTTTGCGGGATATCGTGAGTGGAAATGTTTTCTGGATTTCATTTTCAGTGGATTTATGGTTAGCATATAGAAAAACTTCTGATTTTTTAAGATTGATTTTGTATCCAGACACTTTGCTGAATTTGTTGATCAGTTCTATAAGCCTTTTGGTTGAGTTTGTTGGATATTTTAAGTATAATATCATGTCAACTGCAAATAGAGAAAGTTTCATTTCTTCTTTCACTATTTGCACTCCTTTGATTTCCTTCTCTTGCCTTATTGCTCTGGCTAGAGTCTCTAGTACTATATTGAAAAGGAGTGGTGACAGTGGACATCCTTGTCTTGTTCCTGTTTTTAAGGGGAACTCGCATAGTTTTTTCCCATTCAACATGATGTTGGCTGCGGACCTATTGTATATTGCCTTTATGATGGTGAGGTATGTTCCTTCTATTCCGATTCTCTGCAGAGTTCTTATCATGAATGGGTGTTGGATTTTGTCAAATGTTTTTCAGCGTATATTGAAATGATCGTGTGATTTTTGTCTTAGTTCTGTTTATGTGGTGGATTACATGGATTGTTTTCTGTATGTTGAACCAGTCTTGCATCCCTGGGATGAACCCCACTTGGTCATGATGTATGATTTTCTTGATGTGGTTTTGAATGCGTGTTGCTAGTATTTTGTTTAGAAGTTTTGAGTCTAAGTTCATCAATGATATAGGTCTCTAGTTTTCTTTTCTTGAGCTGTCTTTATTTGGTTTTGGTATCAATGTGATGTTGGATTCATAGAATGTATTTGGGAGAGTCCCGTTTCTTTCTATTTCATGGAATAGATTGCAGAGTATTGGGATTAGATCTTCTATGAAGGTTTTATAAAATTCACCTGGGAAACCATCTGGACCTGGGCTTTTCTTTGATGGTAGGCTCTTTATTGCTGCTTCAATCTCTTTGATTGCTATTGGTCTATTTAAATTTTCTCTATCTTCTTGATTCAGCTTAGGAAGGTTTTATGTGTCTAGAAATTTGTCAATTTCTTCTAGGTTTTCTATTTCATTGAAGTATAGTTTTTCTTTTTTTTAATGTGCTTTTATCGGTACATTGGAGTCTTACATCGCAATGAATATCTATTTGATGTTAATATACATGCACACAGCTCTTAGTGTCCCCCCTGCCTCCACCCACCTGTATGAAGTACCGAGAATGATGTTGGTATATTTTCACACGTACATATTGTTTATGATAGTAATTCCACTGATTTGCTTCTTTCTTGCCCTTCCCCTTCCCTTGTACCACTTCCCTTGCCCCACTGAGGGTTCTCCATTATCAACCAGAGTCCCTTGTGTATCCCCACTACTCCCT
>PVJS01010449.1:0-47965 GCA_004027185.1 Glis glis | reverse complement strand
GGACAACTCTAAGCCAAACACAAACACATTCCATATTTCCAAGAAAATGCTAACAAAAAAAATGTGTTCATATAGGATTCAATTCTACCAGTTAAAAAATGGGCCTGGCGTGGTTGCGCACGCTTGTAATCCCAGTACTTTGGGAGGCGGAGACCGGAGGATCCGGGTTCGTGGCCAACCTCAGCGCGCACGTGCGCGATCTCTCTCTCTCCCCTCTCTCTCTCTCTCTCTCTCTCTCTCTCTACCTAGTGAGGCCCTCTGCAACTTCGTGAGACCCGGTTTCAAAATAAAGCATAAAAAAATAGGGCCGGGGGTATAGCGCGGAGGTAGAACTCCCCTGTGTTCAATCCCCGGTACCGCAAAAAAAAAAAAAAAAAATCAATGAGGAAAAATGCTGTTTACTCCCTACCCCCTACAAAAACAAAAGTGTGGACATGATTTTATTATTTCATCAATTAGAATAAATACATACATTTCCAAGGTCACAAGTGTGGAAACACTAATATGATTCAAGTTTTGGTAATGGGGGTGATTGTTAACTAGCATTTATTCCTTTAGGACCTTAAGTAAATTCTGATGTTGACTTATTCCCCCCTTTTTCCTCCAATAATCTGTTTTAATGATTAAAAATATGAGTTCTCCTCTGAAAACACAATAAATAAAACAGCTTGAAAGAAAGCAGCCCAGCTGGGTGCCAAGTGCTGAAACCATCTGATCAGACAAAAAGACTGAATAGAGAGAAATCATGGCAGAATCACAGCTGTAACAGACACAGGTGAGACACTGGAAGATAAGGGAACCAGATGTTTCTCCAGGCTCACTTGATAAGATGCTTGCTTCGCAGCATCTACAAAGAATGGCAGATCTTTTTGCTTACCTCTTGCTACCCTTCAGTAGCTCATACTACAAGCCAGACACTGCATTTAGTGTTTTAAGAGTATTATTTCATTTATTCCACAAGCAATCTTCTGTGGGGAAGACAGATTACTACCTTCAGCTGGCCAATGAAGAAACCGAGGTTACAGAAGTTTGAGGTCATGAGGCTAGGAGAGACAAGACTTGGAACCAGGTCAGATTCTGGAGTTTAAAGTCTTAAAGTCTCTACTTCATACCTCCAGACATATATTACAATGATTTTTATTGCATTATTTATTTTAATGTGTATCTCATACAAGGCCAGAGTATGTGACCAAGCCTAGGACCTTTTACAAAGAAATGAGACTGCCAGTTCTAGTTTAGCCATGTTCCTTGCTGGCAAATTAACACCACCATGACAACAACTCTGAAGGGGTGCAACAGCAGGACCCTTGTTTTAAGTTAAATGTATCCCCTCCAGAAAGGTATGTTGAAGTCTTAATTCCTAGTACCTCAAAATGTGACCTTAATTGAAGATGTATCTTTGAAGAAGTAATCAAGTGCAAGTGAGTATGGGGTCTGATACCCCTGGTTCCTTATAAAAAGGGGAAAATTAGAGACAGGCACATACACACAAAGATTGACTAGTAAAGATGAAAGGGGAGACAGAGGTGATGCTTCTACAAGCTAAAGAACACCAGAGCTTGCCAGCGAGTCACCAGAATCTGGAGGCTGGGTAGGCATGGAGCAGGTCTTTCCCTCATGGCCCTCAGGAGAAACCAACCCTGCCCACACCTTGATTTCAGATGTCTAGCCTCCCGAACTGTGAGAAAATAAATATCTGTTCCATGCCACCCAATGCATGGCACTTTATTATAGCAGTCCTATATAACTACTGCACAACCCTCTAACCAGAAATTCCAAAGACACGTGGTAGTCAGTGGCCATATTTCTGGTCTACCCTTCCATATATTCCCCAGGAAATGCCTCTTCGTATATAAAGCTCACTTATCACCTCTGGGAAAGAACAGCACCCAATCTTTCTCCCTGCAATAACCATATTGGAAGCAAGAGAGCCAAGTGATTCCCCATTAAGGCAGGCCTTTGCACCATTAATCCATAACAGCTTGATCTCTGGTCTGCGGGACTGAGTACATTTTTTACCACTGAATATTTTTTCATCAGTGCCATCAAGACAGTAGTAACTCTAGGTAAGTTTTAAAATTATAGGTAGAGCCAACTACAATGCCGCATGACTACAATTCCAGCGACTCTGAAGGCTGAGGCAGGAGGATCTTAAGTTCAAAATTGCCAGCCTGGGCAATTTAGCAAGACCCTGCCTCAAAATAAAAAATATAAAAAGGGTTGGGGATGTAACTCAGCGATAGAACACTCCTGCATTTGATCCCCCATATCAGATAAATACATACACACATATATACAAACATGCATACATACATAATTATAGGTAGCAACTACAGATAATTCTCCAGTAGTAATTCTCCCATGAAAATATTTTATGACAAGAATACCAACTAGACTGATGCATGGGTGGGAGAAGTTAGTCCCTTATGCCACAGAGAGCAGGAATGGCGTCTTTTGCTGGAGTTATAAATGCAACATGGGGTTTCTGATTGCATCAACTGGAGGTCACTTGGAAGCAAAATTTTTCCTACAAATGTCATCATTGTTTGGATTTGTTTCAAATGTGCATTTTTTTTTACTTCTGGCTCTTCATTAGGTGCAACTTCTCTAAATAGAAGTCTTTACATCTTTTTTTAAAACTGGGTAAGTTACATTAAAACAACTACTCTAAAACAAACTGTTCTGTGAACAAAATTTTAGAAACATCTGTGGTACCTGGGACTTACAAGCAATACAACATTTTACATAAATTGCATGTTCAAATCTTCCAACATAATATTTTCTTGATTCTACCTACATAAAATCCTTCAAAATCATGCAATGAATATACGAATAAGCCATCAAACCACTGTCAGATAATTCAAAGGCTGATAAAGTACAGCATATTATCTTAGGAACTGATTTACTATATAATTCAGAGAATGTGGAAAATAGAGATATGGAGGCATGTTTTTACTTATGATTTTGACCAGACCTTTTTTTTGGTCTGCCTAGAACATGTGTGCAGCAACCAATATATGCTATGGTATTTTAAGAAAATTGTGCTTTCAAAAACACCCCATATTTCTATGCGAAATTTTGTGCTAGTCACTTTGATAAGAAAGCCTACTTCTCTAAAATAGGTAAGAATGATTATCTGATTCATTATACTATAGAAGCACAATGGCTATCTTTGAGAATAAAACAATAAGAAGACAGTCCCTTTATTAAAATTATAATGAAAACATTTTGCTTCAGAGTAGCGTCTATAATATATGGGTAATATATATTTTCCAGTGGTATAAATAAAAACCACACATCATTTGCAGAACACCCATGATGCTGTTAAAAACGGCAAACAGTGTTATACAAAGCAAGGCAGGGAGATGATGATACTATGGATAATATAAAGTATGAACAGGATAGTATAAATAACTTGTGTGGGAAGGGCACCTCAAAGCTATTATTTCACATCATCTGACATAAATTAGAGCATGAACCAACATTTGGCCTTGGATTACATATCTTGATACACTTTTTACTATAGCTAACTTTTGAGTTCATTCTATCAATTCATACTATGACTTCAATACAGCTTCACACACACACAAAAAAAGCATAAGGCAGGAACTTCTATCTCCCTCTTTCACAGGTGAGGAAACTTGGGCTTAGAAAGCAAGTGACCACTGGCCAGTTGCAAAACTTGCACTCAGATCCTGGTCAAGACGCCTTGCCCTTGGTCCTTAGGCCACTCTGCTTCTTCATAGAACTGGCCTGAGAAGAAAGGGCCCAGGCTGAACTTTTAGCCAAGGTTCAGCTAATGAGGCTGCTGAGCAAGACACTCACAACCTCAGATGGGGCCGCTCAAGGAGATGCTGCAGCTGATCTCCGTAGCCTGAAAAAGACTCCTTGACCAAACTCCAGCCTGACTCGGCTGAGCCCTCTTCTCGACTGGGCCTCAACCTTGGCCTGCAAGACGTGAACAAACACTAACATAGTTTCTAACAGCTTAAGGCCCTATGTCTGGGATGATCCTAAGCCCCCTTAAAAATACCTCCCTGAGAAACTCAAAGCTGTCAAAAGAATTTACTGTTCCTTCCAACCAACACCTGAAGACAAAGGCCTGTCTCCCAGCTTCGGTGGGAAGGCAGGCGCCTAACTTAGGTATATTCCCCTGAGCAAACAAACCCAGATGGGTTTCACATGCACCTGTCCCACCTTCCTGTGTTTTTTAATTTTTCCTTTCCTTACTCTACTGAGCTCCCAACCTGCCCCTTCTCTTAGTTCTTTCTCCTTGAAAACACTCAGCCACCCACATACAAGTTGAAGTTGAGTTCAACTTCACACTGGATCCTTTCCCTATTGCAACAGTATATTACTGGTGCTTGCCACTCTACCTGTCTTGGACAGGCCCTCTGGATTGGTGTGATCTTGAGCACCTCGGCATCTCCCTCTCACCAGTGGAAGGAGGAATCATCCTGAGTTAGTGGGATTAGGTCTTCCTATTACACGGCAGACGACTGAAGGGCAAGATTCCTCCCAGGCCTTCAAAGTATTTCTAGGTAACAAAGTCTCTGACAATCAAATGGAATGCATGTTTTTGGTTAAGATAGGCATTTAGTTACAGTAAACATGGTAAAGGGGTAGTAAGGCTAAGAGATTAAAGATAGTCACCGTACATCTATGTATCTATATTAAGTACTGCAAGGTACTTTTAGTACACTATTCAAGAGAGAACATTTTATTTTTCAGTGAGTTCTTTATGCCAGGTACCATACTCAAGTTAAAAAAATAAGATTATGGGGGTTAATCACATTCCCCAAGTTAACATGGCTATTAAAAAGCACAAGCTAGATCTAAAGCCAGGCTTACTGGATTCCCTTACAACACTGTGCCATATTAAGGGACTGCACTGATTATCCGGAACATGAAATGGCTCAAGAAGATCATGACACTTCAATTATCCCATGTCCTCTCCATCCCCTTAGTTCTAATTCATGCAGTGGCCATATTTTCCAAATACTGCATTATTTAAATATACTACATTAACATATTAAAGAAAGGATAAAGAATGATAGCTAAATTATGGAGTCATAATATTCTTAAACACAAATAGAAGATTTATCATTATACCCTCACAAAATGAAGTAGTTTGCCTTATCAGCTAAATTTTTAACTCTTCTAAAATTCTTTGCCATGTACTTATTTTTAACTCTATTTTCCCATGGTTGAAGAGATTACAAATATCATTTCTCCTTAAAACACTAATTTTTAGGATTATGCCTAATCCTAAATTCAGAAGGACATACTGAATTAAACATATTTCTTACTTAGAATAACTTTATTAAATAGGCTAGAAAAATATATTATTTTCCCTAAATTAATCACACTAAAAAAGTTCTTCTTAGGCCAACTACTTACATTAAACTGCTGAAATAGGCTAAAGTTGTTTTTATCAATTCTGTCCTCCAACAGACAAAGGAAGCTGCTGAATAACTTAAAATATATGTAAAACACAAGAAATAATTATTCATTATATATTTTGGCATAATGCCACTAGCTTTCCCTAAAAGTTTTTCATGACTAAAACCAGAAGCCAAAGGGTCCAATTTTACCATGAGAGCCTTCAGCTGGTGTGTTCGTGTGTTTCAAAACCTTTTTTTTTCTTTACAGCAAATAAAATCATTCTTCAGCCTTGTTTCAAGATACCTTAGTAACCAGCTCCATTTTCTCCCCTCTAATTCTCAATGCTCTCACTGAAATATGGGGCTGAAATGAATCTGGCCAGGTCATCTTGGCTACAAAGCTTCTTCCCAAGGACGCTCCCTCTCCCAGCCCCATCTTACTAAAATCCAACTAAAGGGCCCACAGGAGGCCCCTCATACACATCTCCAACACACACACTAAGTGCCTGCTAGGTGGCCAGCACTGTTCTAAGTTTCTGGTGTTCAGAACACATAAGATATTTTAACACATTGCCTCTGAGAGGTCAAAATTGGTACTAACTCATAAATTGAAATCAACAGCATAAAAAAACAAAGCAAAGGAAATCAATCATCATCTTTATCTATAAATTTGTTGTCTTTGAGCTGCTATCAATATTGAAGACAAATTTGTAAAGAACAGAGTTATTGTCTCACAGTCCTGGAGGCGAGGAAGTATAAGCTCAGGGTACCACCAGGAAGCAGAGAGCAGCTGTCACTAGGCACAAGAGACCTTGCACCAGAGAGATGTGTGCACTGAAAGCCACCCTCCTGGCTGGATGGCCTCTTAAAGCCTCAGCTCTTAATACCATCACATTGGTAATACCTGAGTTTTGCAGGAACCCATACAAATCACTGCCCCTGTGGAAACCACAACACCTGTGGAAAACATTCATTTAAGGCAATCAAATCTTTACCCCTCAGAAACAAATACTAGGCTGAATAAAAGACCACGATACCACGATGTGGGTGAGAGGTTTCCACAGTAGATATAGTGTATAGAATGAACAGGTTGCCTCATCAGATTTTCTTAACCTTTTCTGGTTCGAGTGAGTCATGAACTATTCCATGCTGTGTTACATTTCCTAGGATCCTGGGAAACTTTTCTGTATTTTTCCAAAGAGGTTGTATTAGCATCGCTGTAACCTTCCTTGAGTGCTTACAGAGTATTACCCGTGGCTTTATATGAATATTCACAAGAATTCCATTATTGTCTCTTTCCTGCTGATGGAAAAACTAAAACTTAGAGAAATAAAATATCCCCCTGAAGTCAAAACAGTCAATAACTAAGGTATGTCTCTCTGGCTTCACACACAAATCTGTTCACAAATATACTTTCAAGAGGTGGTTAAATTCACCTTGTCAAGTTGGAATATAACACAATAATTGGAGTAAATATCACTTAATATGTTTATACTACAAGGTTTTAAGAAAGATGTTATTCTGAATACCTCTTTTGACCTAACACAGAATAAAACCAGAAAATGCTTTTACTTGAGATATAAAACAGTAAAATTCAGGAAAGGTACAGTCCTTCACTTATTTGTGGAATGGAAATTCTGTAGATATACAAGGCAGGGCTTGGCCTGCTGTATGAAATGTCACTAACAATATGTCTCAATTTATTTCTCCCAACACAAACCCCTTCTTCTGTGTGAGTGGGTAGATGTGGGGGAAGCCGGGAAGCGTGCATCATTTATACCTTCCAAGAACAAAAGATGAACCAAATTTCAGTGACAAGCAGTATATAGAGAGAGAACAAAGCCTAAGCGGAGAGGTTACAAAGGAGGAGCGCGCCCCGGGAGTCAGCACTAGCTGAACAAATTGCCGGCCTGTGCCCTGTCCCACTCGCTGGCTGAGGCCAAGAGCTGCCCCAAACCAAGTCACATGTGCAGCGTTCTCAGGCATCAACAGACCCCGTGCAAATAAGCAAACAGTCGCAAGTGCGTGGCCGCAGACCCCGGAGCCATCAAATTGAAAAGGAGGTTTTCTACCAGAAAGCTGAAAATCAAACATGTGAGATTTACACTGTGGGCACAAGGCAGCTGATATTGAAAAACTTCCCTAGAGATCAAGGAAGCATAAAAGTGAAGTCATTTTCCCAAGTCTCATACACAGTAGATAAGCCTATTAGGAACACTGTAAGCTATGCTAATTGGCACAGGGGTTATATATCTCTTTTGTTTGTTCCCACAGAGCCTTCACATGCTGCAGTGAATTGGGGAGAAAGACAGTGTAATAAATCTATCTGAAACAAAACAGCATTAGGGTTTGAAAGATGCTAATGAGCTCCAGTGTTTCAACTTGAAAAACTCCCCGTCCCACCCCCATACCATCCTACTAACTCCTAAGTCATCTCTAAGTAGCACAAGAAGACAACGCTGGGAAATTCTTCAAAGCTCAGGCTGTTAATTCCTTATTACTACTAATACATTTAAAGTTAAATCAAGTGCCATTTGAGATAGTAACACTCATTTAGTCATTTAGAATTAAAGCGTGCTCTTCTGCATATAAAATATTAGGGATGAATTGCATTAGCATTGTGTCACTGGAAAATTCAATCAACCTTAATTTAATAATGCTTTTCAGAACATCTTATTTTCAAAGCAAATTTGTACCTAAATGTAGAACTGATGTTGTACTTTAATTAAAAATAAAAGATTGAGTCAATTGTTTTCTTATCCTAGGATAGAGTAAATGACATATGGAAATAAAAACACTCAAAAATATCAATGTTAAATATTATTTTGAGGTCTTAAAAGCTCAAGACCCAGAAAATGAAAGGAAGTCCTAAAAATAAAAATAATGATCTATCCTTTGCATCACCAACAATTCAGTTTGTATAAGTACCTGGGTAGGGAGTATACTATGGAGATGATTCAGAATGATTAACCATACTGCTGTTGCATAATTAAACATTACAACAGTTATGTGTTTATGTATATGTGCATCTATTCTATGAAAAGGTGCTCTCCCAAAGTAAAGATAAAAATCAGCAGAATTTAAGAAATCTCAAAGGAGTTAAACTGCCTATAAAGCACATATTAATTTCATTTAGTAAAATCTGTTTTGTGGTTTGATCTGGAACTTCAGCACATTTTAATTTACCTTATTTAAATTTGAGGTGCACACATACTGTGGCAGGAAAACCAAAGAAAATTTTTAAAAAATCAGAAAATCAAAGATGAATGCAAGAATAGTCCTCCCCTGACTCGATCATATGAAAGGATATCAAATAACATTGAGGAGAAGAGAAGAAAGGGAAGAGACTGCTTAGCGGATACAGGGTTCCTTCAGGGATGTTGGGATGTCTGGAACAAGAGAGGTGACGCCTGCTCGGCATTGTTGTGATGCACTGAGTGCTACCCAGTCGTACGCTTTAAAATAATTAACATTATGTTATATGAACTTACTCTTGCATCCACTTCCCTCATGAAAGTACCTAAAAAAAATTTGTGACGTTGAACTCTATTTGATAGAATATAAGACAGGTGCTTTACACAGAGCATCTCATTTAGTCTTCACAATGATGCTAAATCTATCATTATTCCCATGTTTATGTAACAAAAGCCAGACTAAAAATGGACATACACTGGGTAAATGACAGTAGACAGGTTTTCACTCAGGCCTGCGGATACTCTCTCCATTCACTGCTCCCTGCTTCTGTGGGAATTCACCCAGTAGGTAGTGAACACTTTTGTTGTAGTTGTTGTTCTACCTCCAAACTACACACCCCTAGGCTCATTTTATTTTTTTACTTGGAAACAGGGTCTCACTAAGTTGCTGAGGCTGGCTTTGAACCTGCGATCCACATGTCTCAACCTCCCAAGTACTGGGATTACAGACTTGCGCCACCACACCTGGCTGGAACACTCTTGATGGAGTCACAATAGCTCAGCAAAACACAGGGCATGTCACATTCTGAAAATAAGAAATCTAGAACAGTGACAGTTGGAGCAGGAAGGTGGAGAGGAGAAAGCTTCCAGCAGTGGCTGCTGAGGCATAAGCCTGGCAGAGGCCCTACCTGCCTCGCAGGAAGGTGAGCTTTGCGCCTTCACCTACAGCAGTAGTTCTCGAACTGCAGCGTGCAGCAGAATTACAGAAAAGTGTCTTATTCACTTTCCTTATTCCTACATTCCTTATTCGCTTGGTCTAGGGTGGTGCCTGAGAATCTATACAAGTTCCTGGGATGTTGATGCTGCTGTTCTGGCCTACAGTTAAGTAAGAAGGAAAACGTAATTTTTCTTATTTATTTATTTATTTATTTTGGTACTGGGAATTGAACCCAGGGGCACTCTATCTCCAAGCTATACCCCCAAACCTTTTTATTTTCTATTTTGAAATAACATCTTACTAAGTTGCTATGGGCCTCGCTAAGTTTCTAAGGCTGGCCTCAAACCTGTGATCCTCCTGTCTCATCATCCCAAGTGATAGGATTACAGACATGTACCACCATGCCTTGCTCTGAGAAATGTAATTGTATTAATATGTTTTATTACATACTCAATAGATAGATGATAGATAGATAGATAGAAATAAAACATGTTATTTAAGACTTGTAGCAAAGACTAGAGATGAGGTTATTTGAATATTCAAAGCAAAAAAAATGAAAACTTCATGTAGAACAACAATAAGGTACAAAGGAAAGGTTGGCCATGACCTATGGCTATATCAGTAAAAAATAAAACACCCTAGGAATGTGGGAGATAGCTCAAGAATTGGAATGAGGCAGTATGGGTACAGACTGTACTGCAGTGACTAATCAGTGAGGAAACAAAGGAAAGTCATGTAGAGAGAATATTCAGACCCTTTCTAGCATAAGGCATGGAATGAATGGTAAAGTTAAGGTAGGAAGGTATTCTCAGATAAAAGAATCAGACCTGCCACCAACACAAGTGGCAGCTATGCTCTCTGCCATAAATAAAAGTGGCAAAAAGCTTTTCTTCGTGGCACATGCCAGCTTCAGAAGGAATGGGATTTAATGACTCTACTGCAGGATCAATTTCCCAGGTCTGTAGTTCCTCACTACAGTACAAGCATATATCTCCTCCTGAATGTGCTTAATAATTAGAAAACTCTAATAATATGTTAACTTCTTTCACTGAATGTGCCCAGAACTGGGAAAGAATATTACTTGATTACTGGAGTTTAAAACATGCATTCCTGAATAGGCTTCCCTTCCCAGGGCAGAAGCAAAGTACACCCAAGACAGTTTATTTATTAGGTTGGATTTACAGCATGCATTCAGAGCATCTGGTCCTACAATACAGAAGCCCAGAGATGATACTTGCCCCATTCACATCATTCCAGTAGTATGAGTAAACTCATTCAAGTAGCTTTCCTAAACTGGGATTAAGTGGCTTTCTAACACTCCAGCAACTGCTACACTCTGTTCCAAATATATTAAGAAACAGGGAAGAAAGGCAGAGAGACAGGGAAATAAAGTTCTTTCAAACATATTGAATCTGGTCCACAATTTATTTTTGTTCCCAAGAAAATCAGCATCCCCTTCTTTCAAAAAGAATTTAAAAATGGTTTAAAAAAAAAGTGCTATCAAATAACATTTGCAAATCAAAGCAAAACAAACTACTGGCATTACAGAAAGTTCAAATCTCCAGCCTTTCAAACAGGGACAGTAAACTGTAGCCAAAAGAGAGAACCAACTCCTACAGGCTCAACTCTTCCCCCAGTTATGAGAGCAAAACCCCTAGTCAGAGCCCTGTGCACAGCGACTGAATGCACAGCACTATGTCCCTGACAGCATGGCCATGGGCAGTTTACTCATCTTTTCCAAGCAGTTTTCTCCTCTATAAAATGAAGAATATTATTACGAACTCCTACCTTGCCTGCTTCATAGGTTAGATGTGAAAAGCAAATACAATAGAACAAAGAAAGCAAATTGAAAGCATAAAGTATAACCAACTTTTATTCCCTACATCCTAGCATGATCTCACAATAGATTCAAGCCTACGTTCAAAGGAAGGGAGATGAATCAAATGCCCATCAGCCAGGATTCTTTCTATAGTCCTAACAGCACGCGCTTCTTTAGATCCCATGACTTCATTCATCACCCTGTGTGGCCAGCTGATCAAGAACCAGAGATGTTCACAAATCCCAGTAGAGAGTTGGTATTTCTACATAATTTTAAATCAGGGATAACATTTCACTTCCAAATAATATTGTTCAAACTAGGTGGGAACTGTTTCATGAACCTTTCCTTTGTTCTTGTTACTAATCTATCACAGCAATTCATCAGAGACCCTCGTCTGCTTATTTTCTATTTTAAATGCTTCTTGACCGTTACAGCACACTTCAACCCACCCATTCTGCATAGGCTGAATCAGAGCCCACGGTTCCAATTCTTCTTTCCTGAAGCTGTTTGGATCCTGATTGTTTGGCAAAGTCCCGCCTCCTGTACCTGCCAGTCTCGAGATTAGAAAACCCATTTCACTCTATTTATCCCATATTTCAGCAGCCAGTTTCTAAAAGAAAAAATCTGGAGACCTGAAGGAACCATTTGGCAAAAGCAAGTGCTTTATCATCTAAAAGGAGCATCCCTAAGTGGAAAGGGGACATCTGGTAACAGATACACATCAGTGACAGGCTTTCCTTTAAAAGTCAGTGCAGAATTTCTGGGTTCTGAAAGTGGAGCATGAATAGCTGCCCAGGTTTAGAACTTCAGCACTCTGGAAAGAGGCACAAACTAAGCTGAGAACCCAGGCAGCAGCGCCATACTTCTGGTGAGCAAGAAGATGGTGAGGACATAATTATAACAGATGTTCTCCCACGATGCTGAGGCACCAGCACAAAGGACAGAACATTCCTTAGTATCTCCAGTAGTTGTTTGTTTGTTTGTTTGTTTGTTATTGGAGATTGAACCCAGGGGTGTTCTACCTCTGAGCTACATTCCAGCCCTATTTAATTTTTTTATTTTGTTTTTTGTTTGTTTGTTTTTGTGGTACTACTAGGAACAGAACCCAGGGACACTCTACCTTTTAGCTATAACCTCAGCCCTTTTTATTTTTTTTTTAATTTTGAAACAGGGTCTCACTAAGTTGCTGAGAATCTCCCAAAATTGCTGAGGCTGGTCTTAAACCTGCAATCATCCTGTCTCAGCCTCCCAAGTACTGGGATTACAAGCGTGCACCACCACACCTGGTTTTATTTTTTTTTATTTGAAATAGGGTCTCCCTAAATTGCTGAGGCTGGCCTGGAACTTATTATCCTCCTGACTCAGCCTCCAGAGTAACTCAGATTACAGGTGTGCACCACTGCCCACCACCAGCAGACATTAGTTCTTGAATGTGCAAAGGGTCTGGGAAGGCTGGTAGGAAAAGAAAGGTAAGCAAGTTAAGTTAGTAACTTTTTTCTCATATTACTAGCAAGATAGCTACTAAACAAATTACAAAAAACAGGGAAGAGGCATATGCAAAATTACTAAGGGCAGGGAAGGATTGCACAGGAGGGAAGGGACATATTTACAGTCCTAGCATTGCCAATCTACTTGCCAAGTAACCCCACTGTGCTCTTACTGCTGGTTCCTAGGCTACCAAACATTGCAGTATAAATTTAAAACCATGTACCCGAGAGAAATTAATAAATTGTGCAATTTAACCTCAATTTTGCTGGCAGTTACATACAAATTCCTGGATGTAAGATTTTTTAATATTTTCATTGAATTTATGGGAAAATATATATTCTTTACTCCAAATAAATATATAAAGGATCAGAAGTCATCACTGTAACCAGATAATATTGCTATAATAAACTCAACTCCCTTGAGTAAAAAGCACTTTATCCAAAAGATGGTTCCAAAATGTTACACAACAGAGTATTTTTTCAAGTCATATTTATTTAATCTATATATTATTTATTTTTTTATTTATTTATTGGTACTAGGGATTGAACCCAGAGGCATTTTACCTCTGAGCCACATCCCCAGCCCTTTTTTTTAATTTTATATTTTGGTCTTGAAACGGTTTCACTAGGTTGCTAAGAGTCTCGCTAAGTTGCTGAGGCTGGTCTCAAACCTGCAATTCTCGTATCTCAGCCTTCCAAGTACTGGGATTACAGGACTATGACATCAGGCCCAGCCTCCAGTCATATTGAAAATATAGTAAGGAGTATAACTTTTTTTTGTTAAGGAAACCCATAACAGACTTTTTAAAACATTGTTGGGACACTGAAAAGCCCATTCCTGACTCACTACAAAATACTACTTTGGGAAGCCATATTATTACTTTCTTAGGATATATTTTATCAGGATAGAGCAAGAAAATAAAAATTTAACCAACTGTTAGTCTAAGGCCGCCTAACTTCCAATAAATGTTTTTAATCAGCTAAGAGAATTATAGAAACACAAATTCATGCTGAAATGATAAAATGAATTAGGTCACAGATAATTACAAGGTACGGTTTTAAGAATCTGACTTAAGCCTGAGAAAGTTTAGCAAACACTAACACTACAAGGGAAAATGTAAACTCATTTACATATAAATGGGTTCTGTATTATTCAGACCCTGTAAGAACAGAAGTCTAAACATCATTACAAACAGTTCCTTGACATGTTCCTTTCCAATTCGGAAACAGAACAGCAAAGAAGTTAGTACATGTGAAAGGAAATGCAGTTCAGAAAAGAAGTCCAATGACATTTCTTAAATAACATCCCCCCATAGCCAACTCACTCTACTCACACCATCTAAAATTAACTCAGGGAAGAAAAATAAGCCATGAAATACCAAAAAAAGAAAAAATGACAAAACTTGCTTTACCTAGTAGAGAGTGAATATAGAAATCTGAAAACAATTTTACCAGTTCCCACTGGGTATAACTAAAATGTACATTTACAGTCCCAACCCCCAAGCAAAACACATTTGTTAAAAAGAAACTGCCTGATCAGGCTCATCGAACAAACAAAAGAGTTAGAGCTAAACACCAACTGTATTGCTACATAGGCGTCTACAGCATAATAAAGACAAATAAAGCAAATTAAGCACTTGTCATTTTCTCCAGCTTATAATAAGAAAACAGGTAGGCATGAGGAACTCATTTTAAAATGCTATCTACATAAATCAACTACAGCACAAATGAAAAGTAAAAATATTTTTAGAAAGATTAAAAAAAATGAAAACTTCTATAACAAGATCTCTTGGAGTTGTCACTCCAAGGTCCTCAGCAGAGACTAAGGAAAATCTCTCATTAAGAGCTAGCTTTAAGGGGCTGGAGACATTTTACTCAAAAGACACCAGCCCCACATCACAAAGGGAGGAGATGTACCAAACAATATTCTAATCAAGGAATTCCCACGAATAGTCTGCAAAGTAAACATTTAAAGACTAGCCCATCAGTGTTGTTTCAGAATAATAACACATGCTTATCCCCCAAAAAATATTAACTAAGGTTCTAGTTCCCTATCAGAAATATCAACTGGAGAAAACAATCCTAAAGGATAAATTGGAAGAAGTTAATTCAGGATCACTGATCTCCATGTCAACATGAATTAAATGAATATAATAAAAAAAATCAAAGAACCCCCACTTCTGTGCTGAAATGCACTGGGTAACAGAGAAGGTACTACATACCTCCTGCCACCTCACAATGTTATTTAAATTGGGGAAAGTAATCATTTATCTCTCCAAATAATGTGGAAACTGTGTAGGATACAATTTCTCCAACTAGACTATAATTCCTTTGAAGAAGGAAGCTAGAAGGTAAGATGTTTCTTTGCATTTTTCTAACACTTAACACACATAGATACACATAAATGTAGGTAATCTGATCACTGGTTCTTAATGGAAAGGAAACCTCAGCAAAGAGAACAGAGGACAATCAGGTAAAGATATCAGAGAACCAAGAATCAGATAATTAAGGCAGGTTCGCTTTCTGCAGTGTTAACAGGCAATGAAAAACACTTGGTCACTACTATGACCAGAATTTGGGAAGAAAGCTAAAAATCAGAAGAGCACACAATACAAAGTAGTCTTGCCTTGCTCAGAATTCTGGTATTTACTTAAATTGTCTGGGAAACATACACTCTAACAGAGTGCCTTCGACCTATTAGATATTTAGCAGATATCTGCAGATGTGAGCCAAATCCTCTCATGATCAGGAATCAGCTCTGAGTCAAGGTCTCTAGAAACACAAAGACTGGAGAATTAGAAAGTAACAAAGGAAACAAAGTTTCAGGCTAGCGAGATAAGTTGGTGAGAGATTGCACCTTAATCTTCAATATTATTACTTTTCTTAAAGCATTTGGGATAAAATGAATGTAGTAATAAACTATTTCTTCTGCTACTGCCCCATCTTGTGACAATGACTTTAATAGTGGAGGCCAACAAAAGACACAGACCGAGATGCATAGATACATATGTATACGCACATATATACACAAACACATATCTAAACGACCACACAGATTTACCTTACAAAACTCAGATTTACCTTACAAAACTGTTTTCTGCATCTGAGAGCCAACTCCTATCTATCAGAATAGGGAAAGGAAACAGTTTCCATGGCAATTCTCTCCATCAAGAAAACAACTAGTACATTTTCTATAATTTTAAATTTATTGGAAAAAGTTGATACTGTGTAGAAAATTATATTGGTAGTTGGGTATGGAGGCGCACACCTCCCAGTACTTGTGAGGCTGAGACAAGCGGATCACATGTACATGACCAGCCTCAGCAACTTAGTGAGACCCTCAGCAACTTAGTAAGACCCTATTTGAAAATAAAAACTTAAAAATAGGGTTGGGGGTATAATGCCACGGTAATGCCAGAGGTAAAATGCCACAGGGTTCAATCCCCAAGACCACACACAAACAAATAAAAAAAGATATTGGTAAAACTATGAAGAGATTCATATAGTACAAGTAGTTACCATTTAAAAAATATTTGAAAGATTCCTTTATTTCACACTATTTTTCATACAATTCAACCCCTGAGAAAGAAAAACTCTCAAGTAGTTTTGGCAAAGTATATTTTCCTATTTGAAAGCAAAGAGATTTACTGACAAGGTAAGCTAAATAATAGTCATGTGACACATTCTAGTATAAAAATAACATGTTCTGGTTTGTTTTGTCTTATTAGTTGGTTTGGGGGTTTTTTGGGGGGAACAAGAGAGCATTCAATTATTTTAGATTAAAAATTAAACTTACTGATACCAAAGAAAAAAGAAAAAGCTCTTAAGCATGAGATAGGAAAATTTCTTCTCAGTAGCATTTCCAAATTCTGGTGAAATCAAACAAAATGAAGTTTTTCCTCTAAATCTATCCCATCTGATGGTGTTTTAGTGCTCGAAAGATTCCCCAGCAGCCTCAGGCCCTAAGACAACCCTTCAAAGTAAACCTGAGTTCTTGTCTATTGACAGTCCTACACATTGCTGTATCTTTAAAAGAAGTAGAAACTACAAAAAAGGTGGGACAGATCTCTTCCCTTCTATGCAAGTAACAGACTTCAATTATTCACTCTTATTATTCTCAAGTGGAAATTGAAAAAGAAAAAAGAAGACAACATAAAAATTACAACCTAGGTTATGTTCTGAAAACTCTAAAGTGGCTGGAACCAAAACACAAAGACACACACACACACACACACACACACACACACACACACAGAGAGAGAGAGAGAGAGAGAGAAATCGATGATACTTCAGAAAGCTCCAGGGCAGAATTCAGTAATAAAGCCGATGTTCTCCACTAAGGAAATTAATATGCTGTTAACTCCAGCTGAATACAGGCTGGGAAAATTAAAAGCCGAAAAACCAAAAAAATGAAGCATGGAATTACCCTGACAAAAGACTAATGCCACATTTCCTAATCAGTTTCTGACTTCAAGATGGAAGTTAAAAGGAAATCAGCCTTCACCCACATCTGGAGGCAGCCTTAAATTAGGTGCAAAGGAGTCTGGAGTGTCGCTTCCTTTTAATGTCCAAGACTTCCACTCGGCCTCTGGCAATAAAGCAAGAAGCCAAGATATGGAATCAAACTGTGCCCTTCAAAAGCCCAGTGTGGTGGTGCACGCCTGTAACCTCAGTACTTGGGAGGCTAAGGGATTGCAGGTTCGAGGCCAGCCTCAGCAACTTAGTGAGGCCCTCAGAAACTTAGTGAGACCCTGTTTTAAACTGAAAAATAAAATAGGATTGGGAGTATAGCTTAGAAGTAGAATGTCCCTGGGTTCAATCCCCTGTACCCCTCTATTAACTTCTGATAGGGTAGCAGGAAAACGTCAATGTTATCAAGCCATGGAAATGCAGCATCTACAGGACACCTAATGCTGTGCTCCAGCGAGGAGACATAATTACATATCATGTCAATTGCATGCACCCATTCCACTTTGAAAACATTCAGTCCTCCTATAATAAAGCCCGTCTTCCCTACAAGACAGTCACTAGCCGATGCTTGACCCAGGATCTCCATACCCCAAAGAAGGGGAGTTGGCACAAGATAATTAACTGGGGTACAGGAGAAATGTGCTGCAGCGTTCATTTGTATTTCATTATTTTCATTTCCATTTTTCATTGCATTATAATATACAACATATATTACTACAATATTCCATATATATTAATATTTACATAGTATATAAGTGTCTTGAAACTTTTCAGAATGATGAGGCAAATTGATGAAAACAAAAGAACTTTTCCAGGGTAGGGAGGTCCACTCTACATATCTGTGTCTGCCAAGGGGAATTAGTGACATATATGGCTGGAACCAGAATCCTCACCATCCTTGAATATCCCACTCTACAACTTGGAGAGTAATGTTGCAAACGTTCTTTAATTTATCACAACCTTGAGACACAGCAATTAGGAGGTACAATCCCATTTTTTTTTTTTCTTTTTGTGGTTCTGGGGATTGAACCCAAGGGTATTCTACCTTCGAGCTACACCCCCAGCCCTATTTTCTTTTTTTATTTGGAAACATAGTCTTGCTAAGCTTCTGAGAGCCTCACAAAATTGCTGGGGCTGGCTTCAAAGCTGCAATCCTCCTGTCTCAGCCGCCCAAGAACTGGGATTACAGGCGTGCACCACCACACCTAGCTAAAAATGGTTTATCTTCTAATATTATGAATTGCCTTAAGGATTTTATTTAAACGATCTGCTTTACTTGCTTTTTATGTACTTTTATTGGTACACTGTAATTATACAGCACAGTGAGATTCAAAGTGATACATTCATACCTGCGCACAATACTTGGTGTATCTCCCTCCATATTCCACCCACTCCCCTCTTCTCCTTCCCCATACAAGCTAGTGAGATTGGTAGTGATAGCTTCATATATGGACAAAATGTTATTTGAATTCTTTCCTCAAGACTCATTTTCCCTTTACCCACGTCCCTTCCCCAAACCCCTTTCACTATTCTACTGGTCTCTCACCTTAAATATCTGAAGTCCCTTTAGTTTCAAACTTTCTTTATAGCTTCTGCATATAAGAGAAAACATATGATCCTGACTTTCTGAGACAAGCTGACCTCACTTAGCATAATATTCTCTAGTTCCTTCCATTTTCCTGCAAATGACATAATTTTGTTCTCCTTTATGGCTGAGTAAAACTCCATTGTGTATAAATATCACATTTTCTTTATCCATTCATCTGTTGGTAAACACCTAGGTTGGTTCCAAGATTTAGCTATTGTGAATTCTGTTGCAATGAACATGGGTATGCAAGCATCACTATAATAAACTAATTATTTTGGAAAAGTACTGAGGAGTGGTATAGCTGAGTCACATGGTGGTTCCATTCCTAGTCTTTTGAGAAACGTCCATACTGATCTCCACAGTGGTTGTAATCATTTACAATCCCATCAACAGTGTATAAGAGTTGTACTTATTATTGTTTATATTCTTGATTATTGCCATTTTAACTGGAGTGAGATGGAATCTCAACATAGTTTTGATTTGCATTTCCCTTCTTGCTAATGATGTTGATCATTTTTTCATGAATATATATACATTATATATATATAGTCATTTGTATTTCTTTTAAGAACTTTCTATTCGGTTCTATTGCCCATTTTTAATTGGGTTATTTAGTCTTTTTGGTATTAAGTTTTTTGAATTCCTTATATATTCTAGATATTAGTCTTCTATCCATGGAGTAGCTGGCCTATTTTCTCCCATTCTGTAGGCTCTCTTTTTAGACTCTTGATTGTTCCTTTGCTGTGCAGAAGCTTTTTAATTTGATGACATCCCATTTATTATTTCTCAGTTTTATTTCCTGAGATTTAGGGGTTTTATTGAGGAAGTCTCCACCAATGCCTGTAAGTTGGAGAGTTGATCTTATATTTTCTTCTAGTAATTGCAAAGTTTCTGGTCTAATCTCTAGGTCTTTGATCCATCCTGAGTTGACTTTTGCGCAGGGTGAGAAATAGGAGTCTATTCTTCTACATATGGCTATCCAGTTTTCCCAACACCAATTGTTAAAGAAACTGTCTTTTCTCCAGTGTATGTTTTTGGCTCCTTTGTAAAAAAGCAGCTGGATTTAAATGTGAGGATTTGTTTCTGTATCTTCTATTCCATTGGTCTATGTATCTATTTTTATTACTATAGCTCCATAGTGTAATTTGAAATCAGGTATTATGATGCCTACAGAATATTTCTTATCATTCAGGATTACTTGGCTATTCCGGGTCTTTTATTCTCCCATATAAATTTTAGGACCATTTTTTATGGCTCTGTGAAGAAAATGGCATTGGTATTTTGATAGGGATTGCCCTAAATCTGTAGATCGCTTTTGGTAATATTGCCATTTTGACAATATTTATTCTGCCTATCCATGAACATGGGAGGCCTTTCCATCTTTAAAGGTCTTGTTCGATTTCATTCTTCAGTATTCTATTATTTCTATTATACCTCCTTGGCTATATTTATTCCTAAATTATTTGTTTGCTAATGTTTTGACGCTATTGTGAATGGATTTTTTTTCCAGATTTCTTTTTCAGTGGATTCATGGTAAGTGTATAGTAAGACTATTGATTTTTCTAAGTTAATTTGGTTTCTGGTCTTACTTGCTTTTTGGTATCTATTAATTTCATCCAAAGTCCAGTAAGTTATTCAAATCTACTTAGCATCCAAGCTCACCAGACCAAGAAGCATTTCTAATAAAAAATTCTAATGAACCCTGTTTTCATTGTAAAGGAAACTGCATAAACAAGTTTATCAAGCAAAGTAGCCTGTCAACATGAGATTTAGTATACCCATGAAAGACCAAACAAAGGCATTTCCCCACATAAATTCCACATATTCTTTCAGTGCAAAAAGGAACATTCAATAATTTTTGTTAATTTCATTGCAATAAATATGTCACATTATCAAAATTTAAAAATAAAGAGGCTGCTCAGAAGTAACTTGAAGGTACTGTATATCATACAAGCCTAGAATCCAACACTACAAACTGCCATCCACATTGCACTTGGTCTATAAAGGGTAGAGAATATCACAGGACACAGATTTCTTTCCATTTTCTTCTTCTTTTCAGAGACAGTGTGGTTCAGTGACTCTGCTAAACACTGATCTTGAAGGTTCTGTTTTTTATATATTTACTTTTATGTATACTTTTATTGATGCAGTATAGTCTCACATCATAATGTAGTTCATAGTGATAGTGACATACATGCACACAGCACTTGGTGGGCTTTGTTATCAGCTCTGGGAAGTGATCATGGTGAGGTCTTAGACCTGCACTAGCTTCAGCTAACACTTCCATAAGATGAGAATGGCAGGAGGCAGTGCTAGTCAAGGAGGTCTGTAGTGCATTCCCCATCCTCCCCATTAGCCCAGCACTAGGCAGGCGGGCAAAGCTCTCAGCTGAAATGCAAATAAAGACTCTGTGAAGTAAAATCCTGTAGTAAATTCTGGGACCTGTATTTACCAAGGTCATCATACATGGGGGTCCATGGATTTTTTTTTCTTCTGTTCAATCAGTTTAATCAAATAGGAGATAACCATAAAGTAAATAATTCCTAAACTTGGGGCCATTTAAACAGCCCTGTCTTTCTTACCAATCAGTACTCAGTTCCTACCTCATCAGATGTTCACGGTGGGAGGGGAGGTGTCATTAGGACCCCAAGTTTCAGGATTAAATCAATTTCCTATGGAGCATCCATCCATCCTTAAAAAGCATCCAAGTCAAACATTCAGTTGTTGCTCTTTATTTACTTATGTTAATGATGTGATTGTTGCATATTTCTAAATAAATAGAAATGTTAAGAGGCTTTTCTCTGGGGATGGGAGGTCTTCAATCCTACCAGTTCAATTTAGACCACCAATGTGGTCTTTGGAGAAGGCTCTGCTTTCTATAGCACACAGTTGTAAACAGCAACTGGTTGGAGGCCTAATTAGCATTAAACAGGCCCCAGGAGTGAACAGCAAGATGACAAGGGTCACTACACTAAGGAGGAGGTCAAGCTACCCCAGACCCAAGGGACAATGCCCAAGGTACCCATGCAAATTAAAGAAGCAGCGGAGGCATGTAGGGGATGAGCTGCAGGATGAAAACCTCCCAACCTCCTTTCACTCTCCTCTCCTAAGCAGAAAAGAAAGAAAGAAAGAAAGAAAACCAAATGGCCTACTTCTTCAGTGCAGCATGATACGCAATTAGTAATCACTTCTGTCCTGGAGAAACAACAAATAAAAGGCAGCTAAGAACATCGCAATGGCAACCAAGAAGAATTACAGAATACAATTAGCATCTGTGTTAAGAGGGGCAGTGGTTTTCTCCCACAACATCCCAGTATTTCCACCACAAAGGCAAATCTGTACGACCAACTGCCAACTTGTTGATTTTTTCCCCCTTGGAAAAAAAAAATAATAAAGAGCAAACTTCACACACACATACTCTATTCAAATGTGACAAAGAACTCTTTTCTTAAAATGCACTATAGGACTGTTGGATTTTTCCATTCTCCTAGCAATAAAAACTCTGCCTTCCTCAAATTACTGCAATATAATTGCAGAAATTTGATTTGGAAAAATTTGAGAGAATATTTTCAGCATTCTAAACCCTATTAACTTTGATCAGATCATCAGCCCTAACCCTCTGTCCTGTTTATTGTTCTTTGTTTTTAACCCCACATTTGTTCATATCTAATTTGGAGAAATTTTCAGAATTTCTGAATGAGAAAAGGTTTTATATCAGCAATCAAGTTATCTAAGGTCAAAAATATTTAAAATTGCAAAGGCAACATGTTTCGAAGATAACGAAAAAGGAAACAGTAGTTTTTAAAAACTCAAAATAAAATGTAACATTCATTACTCTAGCCTACTTTCTAAAATAGAAATGGTCTTTGTAACAAAAATATAAAACATAACCCTATTAAGAAACTCTTTCTCCACACTAGATACAACTTAAAAATATTTTTTTTCAGCTAAGAAGTCCAATGCAAGTCTGTTTAAAGGGGCTGGGGGGAAGCTTCTAATATGTTACGAAATAAATAATAAAACAGAAGTAAACTAGAACACTTTTATTTAAATGTGCAGTTACATTGTATGTACTATGCATTCTTTAAGAATTACCTCTGAGAATACAAATTCATGTTGATCAGTGTTTGTCAGTGTTAGTTCAAATTTCTCAGGAAGCAAACATATTTTTGTTTCTATTTCTAAAAAAAATTTAAGCATATTTCCTAAACTTTCTCTGTCATTCGACTTGACTAATAAGGAGTATACAAACTAATTCTGAACTTCCCTTATATAATGTAAGTTATTATTTTTATGTATTCTTATGTATTCATACCACAAGGTAACCAAATACTAAGTTCAACTAAGATAACGCATTCAGTATCTGCATAACAGAAACCTTGAAACAAAAGAAATGATTCTTGCTGTGACAAGGCAGTGCTGAGTCTGATATTCAAGGGAAATTGTCACAAAGCTACCTACTCAGTATATCTCACAAAAGAGAAAAAAGAAAGTATTTTACTGCTGTTCATTTGAAGTTAGGAGAAAAAAAAATGTTCTTAGATGTTAGAATGCACAGCAAAACTCTAATAAAGAAAATAGGCAAGATATTTTCATTCACTGTAAGACTACCCAAGGAAGACAAGCAAACAACAGCTTTACATTAAATACTTAAAGGCTTAAAAGGCAGATATATTGGCAAGAAGCTTCTATTGTTCTTCTGTTCAATGAGCTAAACCACTCAATAATGCAGTGGGTGAGGATGAACTAAAAGGCAAACAGGAAAGACTGAGAACAGATAATTAGTAAAAAATAATTAAATATTTACTAATAAATAGTAGCAAAGAACCCACAAAAGAGCCACCTTTAAAGGGACACCCTTACTTTTGAAGTAAAAAGTGAACCAGTAAGTCTCTATCAAGGCTAGAACTCTGGCATGTAACATCAGGAGAATGTGTATTTTGTTCATAGCTGTGCTAAGTGAAATTGCTAAAGTATCCCATCTACTATCGCACTTTTACTATTCTTTATCACAGTTCAACTTACGCTTACTAGAATATACTTCCTGAAGAACAGAGATGTTAATCATAAGCTTATTGTGGTAGGTTTTACAATGTACAGCTGTCCCCTGAATATCACGTTACTCATTATAAATAAATGCCAAGTTACATGTGAAAGGCTTATCCCATGAAACACTCTTATTTAATATCTTATAGAGGGACTATATTAAAATAACCAATTTCTATTTAATAGATCCTATTTAACAACATCCTTCAGTATCACTCCATCAGCAATTCCTCAGTATCTTGTCCTTGTCAACTCTTCCACCAATACTAATGTCACCATCCAGCACTGCAACCACTGCCTTTGCATATGTTATGCTCTGTCTGGAATGTCCTTCTTTGCCACATTGTTTGCTGGAAAAACTACTCAGCCTTGAAGTGTCAGGCTGTGCAGGAATTCTTAATTGACTGACAACCACAATAAAAGGAACAATCCAGCGCAATACATGCAAGCCTTATCCCAAGTTTTTCAGAGGATGAAGTTAAAGAAGAGAGAAGATGCTAGACAGACATAGAATACTCAACATTTAAATAAATAAGGAATTGCTTGCCTTTATATGCCCATCACAGCTCAATGCAAGACTGTGGGAAAACGAAACATTTTAAGATAACAGTCTCTTCCCTTAAGCTCTGTAGACTATTGTAGAGGTGAGACTACTCTATAATTAGTAGACCCTAATAAAATCTGAACCAAAGTAAGAGACCAGCTTAATGATGATGAAGCTTTATATAGTATTTTGCAATTATAAAGTAATCAGCAATGATTGCCAAGTTTAATCATTGTATCTGGGTAGGAAAATTATTCATATTTTGTCCAGTTTACTGAAAGTAGATTCACATGGTTATACAACTAGTCCTAGTGAAGGATTCCAGACATGATTTTTATGACATTATTATAACTCTATCACTTCACTCCCTCCTAAGTGGCACAGGAGCCACAGAGAAAGTAGGCGAGGCAGAAGAAAGGGGCCTTGAGAGGAGCTCTGAGGAATGGAAAGCATGTGGGCATGCAGAGAGGGAGAAAGCAGCTAAGCCATGGTGGGAAACAATAGAAACAAAGCATGAACATCAACAATTTGCAAGCTGCTGAAGGGATAGATCTGTAAAAGCCAAAAAATAAAATAAAATAATCAGCTGGCTAGTGGGAAATGAAGCTAGAATAAAACCAAGCAGAGCCAAGAAAAGGCATTTGGAATGAGACAGGGTATAAAAGTTGCTACTGGCAGTTGGTGAGCAAGGCAACACCAAATTTAAAGAATTTAAGAAAGACATTTTAAATACTCCCCGGACATTTTATTGGGAAAAGCTCAATAGGATTCAGTATGTTTAAGAGTTTAGCAACTGGAGAAATACGGGTTTGGATATATAAAAGAGTGGACCATTTGGAGTTCTTTGTTAAGATGGCTACACAAAACAAAAAAAGCCAGAGGTGGTGGCACATGCCTGTAATCTGAGTACATGGGAGGCTAAGATAGGAGGATCCTGGGTTTGAGGCCAACCTCAGCAACTTAATAAGACCCTTAGCAACTTAGCGAGAACTTGATTCAAAATAAAAAATAAAAAGGGTTGGGGGTGTAGCTCGGAAGTAGAACGTTCACGAGTTCAGTCCCCAGTACCAAAAATAAATAAATGCATCCTATAAAAGATTTCTTTTAGAAAATGGAAAGGATAAATCAGTCTTAGTATATTTCATTTTGATTCTTTGGTTCAGCACTTTGTTGCATCAACAGAAATTGTTAATGAGAAAAGCTTGGCTAAGTGTGGTGGCACACGCTTGTAATCCCAGTACTTGGGAGGCTGAGACCAGAGGATCCGGGTTTGTGGCCAGCCTCAGCTACTTAGTGAGGCCCTGTTTTAAAATAAAGAATAAAAAACAGGGCTGGGAGTGTAGTTTGGAGGTAGACTGCCCCTGGCTTCAATCCCCAGTATCGCAAAAAAAAAAAAAAAGAAAGAAAAGCTTATATACCTATCTCAATCACCAACCAGGTTTACGTTGATTCCAATAACCATAAACAGTCATTTTTTTTTTCAGGAGAGCTCAGGTTCATTCATGCGGTTCTGGTGGTTATTAATTGTATCCCCTTTCATTCTCAACAGGGTTACTTCTTGGACAACAGATTATGAGGTCACCCTAGCTATGACATACTATAACCAACATAGTAATTCCAAGGCTGTGAACAATGCCTTCATTCTATGCTACCTCAAGTGGTATCATTCACAGATAAATCTATAAATATGCCCCTCCCTGGAAATGAGCAACATGGAAGAAAGGGGCACCATGGATATCAGAGTGTGTTTTCTGGCAACTACTTTCAGTACAATTAAAGGTAGACCTTTGAAATCTTGTTTAATGTGACGCACATTTGTCCTGCAGATTTTAGAGTCCATACTAACTCCCCAGCAGGAAAAGAAATGAAAATAAAATATGCAGGTGACCCAAAATCCAGCACACACCCAGAGTGGAAACAGGATCCCCTATTCCCTGGGGATCAGTTAGGGTACCACACTATCTGGCAACGCCCAGGAACCATCAGGAAGGCCAATGTTGGCCCTTTCCTCTCTTCAGTAGATAATATGCTATGTTTTGTGTTAAATACATTGAAAACAAAATTCACCTAAACATAAAGCAGGTACTATTTGAAATGCTAACCTGAAAAAGTCAGAACATTACAAAGATATATTAGCAGGTATTGATATTAATGTATGTCTTGCTGGCAACAATAAAAGTTGCTTTGATTCAACGGGATATTCTATACACATCGGTAGCTGATTTTCTTGGTAAAATCAGAAATTGGGTTTCCTGCATGCACACACAGACAACCCATTTCCAGTTTTTATTCTTCCTAAATGATGTTTCCTCTCAAAACGAAAGAACACGATCCTCTCAAAAAATGAAAATCTGCCAAGCCCTCAACTAAAGACTAAAGAAACTGAAAGATTATAAATGTGTCAGAGGAAAATCAAACCAAGCATAAAAGGAAAACGGGCTGAATTTTGTCTCCTTCCACTAGATGTGAGTTGGTACATTTACTTTCCCTACCACAGTGCTACTGAAAATAGAAGAAATATGAGCATCATTATATATCACAAGCTTTTATTGCTACTAGAGTCTAAGGTTGGCCTCAAGCAGAACATTTTTATTCTCTAGTAAAAATATTTTTCTTTTTGAGATTGTGAAAAATTTCAGTGACCATTATTAGTTCCTTAGAACTCCATGTAATTAATGAGGCCCCCAATCAGCAGTAATCACTCTGCACATCCTCTCTGAACTCCTCTTTCAATTATGTCTCACAGAGTCTCCTCCATACAGACCCTCACCCCTGACTCTCAAGTATGAGAATCTTGTTTCCATTTCACACAGGCTTTAAAAAATAGGTAGCTCCAGCTTCATTTCTTCTTTCTTTGTAGTTAATTTTTTAAATATTAATACCAAAATAAACCCTGATTTTCTAGTAGCATTTTGGTGTCCATCTTACCAATGGCAAGATTCACCATTATTTGAAAATTGGACGGATGTTCCCTGACAGATCCCCCTTATCCCTATATAATAGAACATGCTGTTCAGGCCAAGGATGTGAAGACTTAAAGGCTTTTTTTTTCAGTCCCCGTGGAGGTTGGTTTGGCCAAGTGATCAAATTCTAGCAAGTGAGAGAGAGATAGGAGCAGAAATGAACCTACCTTCCAGGACCTGCCTGTGAAGAGAAGTGAGGACCACTCCATCCTCCCTACACTGCCTGGGCTGAAGCCATGCTGGAAGGCAGGGGAGCCATCTAAGATGTGAGAGGAGCGCCTGGTCTTGAGGGTGGCTGGAGCAGCTTCCTAAGTCCTAGACCAGAATTTTTATGTGACAAAGAAACTATCATACTGAGGCCACTATTCTTTTGGCTTTAAAAAAAAACAACAGCATAAACCTGTGAACTGCTGAATAAATACATGTTTCTCTTCATTGTTCTTCATCTCTTAGATAAAACGGTAGAAGAAAAAAGTATAGCTATCTTAGATGAGACAGGTATTCTTCTTAACTACTGACAGGGCAATATCAATTCTAAAGAATTTTCAATTCTTTTATTTAAGAAATATATTTAGGTCGGGCATGGTGGCGCATGCTTGTAATCCCAGTACTTTGGGAGGCGGAGACCAGAGGATCCGGGTTCGCGGCCAGCCTCAGCTCACTCGCTCTCTCTCTCTCTCTCTCTCTCTGCCTGTCTCTTTCTCTCTCTCTCTCTCTACTTAGTGAGGCCCTCCGCAACTTCGTGAGACCCGGTCTCAAAATAAAGTATAAAAAATAGGGCCGGGGGCGTAGCGCGGAGGTAGAACGCCCCTGCGTTCAATCCCTGGTACCGCAAAAAAATATATATGTATTTACATAGTTTTTAATCACAAAGAGGGATGGGTCTTTTCATTCTAATGCAGAAACATCTTCCCAAATGTTTCAACTGTGAAATTTCCAGGAAAAAAGAAAAATAAATGAATGAAAAGGTTACCTCTGCTTTAAGAAAATGAGGGTGGAAAAGGTCTCCAGGGTCTACTTTAAGTCTCAAGCATTAATATCCTGGCTAAAGAAATATTGCTTCTCATTTTGCTGTGGATAAAGTACATGCTAGACAAATGTTCTTTGGTCCTCAGGACATAAACCCCTACCTAGGAAACTCCAACAGTCTAAACAATATTAATTATTTATCACCAATCAACAGATATTTTATCACAAACTGCAATACAATAAAAAGAACATTAGGTTGAACAGTAACAAATCACTGTCAAACTTTTGACTGTATATAATTTGAAACAAGACTCTAAAACTGCCAAAAAGACATAGAAGCTGGTAGTCCCTGGTGACAACCAATATAACTAACTCAGGAATAACTGAAACTTTCTCCCTCCTAACTCAGAGAAGAGAGGAGGGAGAAAGTTTAGAAGCAGCCGAGCAGCATATAAATTTTCACTTGGGCTCAATTTTCCCATCAAAAAACCAACACAGCACATAAATAATAAGAAGAAAAACTAATATACATACATATATATGATTTGGTATAAATCATATATATATGATTTATATTTGGTATGTATATATATTTGGTATTTATATTTGATATATATATACATAAATACATTTATATTTGGTATGTACATATATACATTTATATTTGGTATGTGTGTGTGTATATATATATATGTATATATATTAAATGTGGTTTGGTATATATATATATATATATATATATATATATATATACACACATTTAAAAACACACTTAAAAACAAACACAAAAAAGACACCTTCTTTCAAACTTTATGAAGAAGTCCAAGGAATAAGTTTTTTTAAGTAATCCATAATTACCATCTTATATACCTACAAAAGAGATACCTCTCCTCACCCTAATACTGCTTTCTAGTTTGTACCAACAGAAATGTAATTCCACAGATCACTAACTAAAGCATCCAGCATAGAGTTTAAATACTTGTAAAGTTGCAGAATTTTCTTAAGAAAGTAGCAATATTTGGCTTAGGCTTTGGTTCCAGGAAAATAATAATAATTACATTTGCTTGAGATAGGGAGAAAGGGCCAGGGAAGACTGTTCATGAACTACTCCTCGGCGCCTTATAGAACTCACCATTTCCGTACCGCCTGCAAGGATGCGAGCTGCTACCGGCATCTACCAGCGCTGTCAGTAGAACTTTCTGCAAGGATGGAAGTGTTTTACACGTTCCAGCATGCTAGCCACTGCTCAGGAGAGTTTACTGGACTCTTGAAATGTAGTTAGTATAAATGAGGACTGAATTCCTAATTTTATTTTCATTTGAATTGTCATATATGACTGACTACTGGATAAATCCACTCTTCTGCCAGACACGGTGGCACATACCTGTGATCCCAGATACTTGGGAGCCTGAGGCAGAAGGATCTGAAATTCAAGGGCAGTCTGGGTAAGTTAATGAAACTCTATCTCAAAAGAAACAAACAAATAAATAGTATAATGCACCAATAAAAGTATAAAAAGAAAACTGAAATTTCAAAAAAAAAAAAAAACCAGGTCTGGGGGATGTAGCTCAATGGTAGAACAGTCGCCTAGTATGTATAAAGCCCTGGGTTCAATCCCCGCTACTGCAAAAATAAAAAAACAAAACACACATACACACAAAGAAAAAAAAAAAAGGAAAAAGAAAAAGAGAAAAAACAACTCTTCCATAATTTTTCCAGTCTTGGAAGTCACAGAAAAGGCTGCTTCCTCTATGTGGCATTCCCACATCCTATAGCCTAGCCGTTAAATGTCTCTCATCCGATATATCACAGCAACTTAATTATACATAGAGAAGCATGGGGTTAGATCAGCACATAAAGCCAACATTTAGTCTAACCAAAACTACTTGGAAGGTTGAGCCAGATGTGGTGGCGCACACTTGTAATCCTAGTACTTGGGAGGCTGAGACAGGAGGATCGCAGGTTCGAGGACAACCTCTGCAATTTAGTGAGGCTCTCAGCAACCTAGTCAGACCCTGTTTCCAAATAAGAAATAAAATCAGTCTGGGGGGTGTAGCTCTGAGGGAGAATGCTTCTGGGTTCAATTTCTAGACCACGCACCAAAAAAAAAAAAAAACTACTTGGAAGGTTGAGACAGGAGGATTGTAGGTTCAAGGCCAGCTTCAGCAACTTAGGCCCTCAGCAACTTAGTGAGACCCTCTTTTAAAATAAAAAACAAAATAGGGCTGGGAGTGTAGCTCAGAGGTGGAATGTCCCTGGGTTCAAGCCCAGTACCTCCACCACACACACATACAGACACATTCACACACAAATACTCTTCAAAATTCCTTATAAAGAAAACTAGTAATTCTGAAGTCAGGTCTAGTCAGTTTTTCTCTCAAATTAGAACAAATTCCTGATGTTCAATTGAATACTAAATGCAGTAGCAGATTTGCATGTAAAGGCCATTCCTGTAGTTCGGATATAAAATGTTCCCCACAGAAGCTCATGTGTCAGGCTACATGGATAGGTTCAGAGTTGGGGTGTAACTGGAGGAGGCAGACCACTGGGGGCTCAGCCTTGGGGGCTGTCCATCCTGGCCCACTCCTCTCTCTCTCTGTTTCCTGGCTGCCATGACATGAGAGCAGGTTTTCCTCCACCATGCTCTGCCCCAAGCCGCTTCTGCCTTGAGGCTAGCTAATCATGGACTGACCTGAAACCCACTGAGCCCCCAAATAAACCTTTCTTCCTCTAAATTGTGCGTGTCAGGTATTTTGGTCACAGAGATGAAAAGGCTGACTAAAACAGCCATGATATAAGAAAAATCCACATCTAAATATCCAATTAACAACAGCTGCAGGAGATGCTGTTCCAATAAGAAAGACAAAGCAAATGAGATGAATAGCAAGAGTAGAATATTCACTGGGCCCCTATCACACTCATTCTTGTGCCAATGCGAGCATGGTACAGGCAGAACCTATACAATATAGCAACCGCTTTCTTTGTCCCACTACTGCTCTCCTTTTCTCAATTTCCTACTTCCCCTCCTTACCTTCTCTCTCACTTTCCCTCCCTTCCCTCCTCAATCCCTCCCTTTTTCCCTTCCTTCCTTCCCCCTTCCCTCTCTCCCTCTGGCAACCATCCTAGATATTTAAATTCATGTAAGTTAAATATAGAGATATGATGGAATTCTACTTAAATAGCACTTATCACTTTCGATTGTCCATTAGTTATTTATGAATAACCTCTCTGTCCTTCTCAATTATTTATCTTTGTCTTACCCATATGCCAATATAATTTATATTGTCAAATGCAAAAGGATTGCATTTAAGCTACATTATTTATTCTTACTTATAATAAAATGGACTAATTTGAAAGCAAGGATACCAAACTCAAAAGCCTTCAGTGACCAAGCAGTTTTATTTTAAAACAAACAAAAACCCAGAATGCTCATCTGTGACAGCATTCCACAGTCCCTGCTCATGATGCCACATGTGACAGGTGGTCAGGATGCGAGCTCACTGCCAGCTCCTGCAAGTGTTTAAGGGCAGCCAGAACCTCAGGTGTTCATTTAAAACATACCTTATAAATGTTTAAGTTATTTAATTAAAGATACTGGAGGTATCAAACAAATGTCTGATGATCCCACAGGCTGTTGATTTCTGACCTCTGTCCAAATGGAAAGGGCTCCTGAAAATTCACTTTCCTAGATTTAATGACTCTATTGTGCACCGAGCTAGGAATACTTGTGTGATTAAGATACTTTTTACAACCAGGTATGGTGGTGCAGGCCTATAATCCAGCTACTTGGGAGGCTGAGGCAGGAGGATCGAAAGTTGGAGGTCAATTTAGGCAACTTAGCAAGACCCTGACTCAAAATAAAAAATTAAAAGGGCCTGGGATGTTCTTCAGTGGTAAAGTGGTCCTGGGTTCAATCTCTAGTACCACAAAAAAAATAGCATAAAAAGAAAACAACAACAACAACAAAACACATTACTTACTTACTTACTTACTCTAGTACAACTTATGCTAATAAATGAGAAAATATATTAGTAAGATAGTGCACTGTGATAAGGGTGATAATCTCATTGAGATTAGATGTTTAAGGCAAATCAATCTTCCCTTTGGCATTTCTTTTTGTTTTGTTTTAAGCTATTTTATTTTATTTTTTTAAATATATTCATTTATTGGTGCATTGTAGTTATACATTTTGATAAGTGTCAGGGTATCAGAAGCATGCATGCACACATTGCTCATTTAGCCCTCCCTCAAATCCCACCCTATTCCCTCCCCCTTCCCTCCTTTCCGTGCTCAGCATAGTGATTGACTCTGATAAATTTGTGTATATACATCATGTGCATTGGTGGGTTTCCCTCTTCCCCCCCTCCCATCTCCCTCAGTTAGGTCCCCTTCTTGCTCATCTAAAGTTTTCTCCTTTGTCTAGCCCTTTGGCATTTCTTATACAAACAAAAGATGTAACTACCTCAAGGATAGCTCAGGTCTCATGAGGGCAGTGGTTATATGTCTTGCTTTAAGGATTAATGTATCTACTTAGGCATGCTAGGCTCTACCAAGGAAAGTGACTGCCCTTCAAACAGATGAAAAATCTGAGCACTCAGTTCTTCTAATTTTCTACAATAGAGTAAAACCTATCTGAAAAATCAGAAAGCCTTCGTCTTTGAGATCCTTTTTTATTATAAACAATGGGCCAAGAACAACCAGAAGCAAATAGATTCATCAAATGCATATGTTTAAGAAATTTAATTGCCTAGCTATTTATTACAGTCATATCCTATTAAATGGGAAACTAAATTTCATAGATTAGACGGTTTATGATTTCCTAGGCAAACTCAAGTAAAAGTCACAGTTTAACTTGCAGTTATGCATTTTATTAAGGGTATAATAATAAATTACTCAAGGACACTTAAATTGTAATGTGAGTCACATCCACACACAAAAAAAATTAAACTCTACTAGTCAGAATTTTATATTTAGGGTAAAATGTGAAATTTTCAGTTAAAAGTCACTTAGGATATAGGCATCTTGATTCTTAAGGCTCTGAGAAAACTATATCAAAAGAAAAAACTCAGATAGCCATGAAAAATGAACATCCCTACATCATTTCTGACTTTTGTGCTCCAAAAACCTTTAGGGAAGAGGATGGCTTGAACACAGTCAACTCCTCGGTCACTGTCATAGCTGTCCAGTAGCTGAACTTAATCAACCCTTACATGTCACAATCCTATGAAAGTACCCTGCCAGACTCCTGACCCTCCATTTGTCCTTGTGAGAGGAAGGAGGAGCCTGGCTAGAAGGCTGAGCTAGGGACTGCGCAGGGTCCCCACGTATCTCGGCTCCTTCTTGACACTCTTTGGATCTGCCTGTGTGTATTTTGGTATGTTCTCTCGGCCACACAGCAGCTAGGCGAGCTCTGTCCTTGAAAAAGAAGAACTTTGATGGATGTGTTGCTTATGAATGGGTGTGAAAGCCTCCTTAAGGAGAAAAATATGAGTGTGCTCAGCTGTCACCATCTATACCACATTCAAAATAATTTTATCATAATTAAGCAGTATTTGGTCCACTTCATTCCTCTCTCTCTTTCTCACTTGATCCTACTGAAAATGAGAATAACTATAGGTTCTCCGATCTCCAACTGGAACGACCAATAAATGTACAACTATAGAAAAGCCCTGAATCCACACTATAAACTAAAGAAGCACACCAGCACTATGCCAGAAACTTTGAGGAATGTCTCCTGGATATATTGCATGTGGAACCTAATTAAAAAAGACATTAAGGACCTTAAAAAAATAAAAAGAACCACCACCAGAAAAACTACCCAGCATTGTGGGAAGTAAATAAAAGGTGGTTGGCAGAATTCCACTAATGCATCTTAATTTGCAGGATTGAGAGCTGGAAGTGTAGACAGGCCACGGGAGATGGGACACACACGATTTAGCATAACTCGGAGCAGCTGTGCTGAAAGGCTCATGATTCACGCTGCCTTGTCCATACATAGAAAGTCAGGGGTGTTCTAGGGCCTTTTCCTTCTATAAAAAGCCAAAGTACAAGAAAAGGGGTGAGACATGGCCACAGCACAAACCAGGTGCTAAGGTCAAAGCAAAACACAGACGCTCAGTGTGAAGTCTGGCGCTACACACACACCAAATGGCCGAGGGAAACAAGCAGACGCAAGCTCTTCGGCCGGATTGTGCACAGCTGCATCTTCCTCTCTGTATTCCTTTAATTCCCACAGTATTCAACCTGTAATGATGGTTTATGTCAACTAGTGATACAGCACAAGTTCTGAGAGAAGGGAACCCATAACAATCCCAAGGATGGGGAACTACAATTCTGAAAATACTGCTCCATTGCAAAGATGAGTTAGCAAGGAAAAAAATGACGTCACTTTAATACATTAAATAATATGAAGAGCAATCCACTTTACAAAAACAAAACAACGAACAAAAACAAAGAAAACAAACAAAAACAAAACAACAACAACGAAAAAAAAAACAGAAAGAGCTGGGCATGGTGGCACATGCTGGCAGTCATAGTTACTTGGGAGGCTGAGGCAGGAGGATCTCTTGAACCCAGGAGTTGGGGACAAGCCCGGGCAACACAGGGAGACCCTGTCTCAAAAAAAAAAACAAAAAACAAAGATGTTTTCCAGAAACAAATAAATTCTTAAATTCACCTTTGTATTCTCAGTACAACTTGAGAAAACATCGCCTTTGTGAAGCAAGAGATAAGGCAAGATAGAATGAAATTTTGCAAAGGAGCAGAGAAAGGAACAGGATTTAAAGGTAGTTGGGCTTTATGAAGGAAATAGTTTCCTGAGGTTGAAAATTCAATAGCAGGATTTAAGTCCTCACAAGAAGAAATAAACAAAAGAATCAATCATTAGAAAATAAATTTCCCCAATCAAGAACCTCAACAGAAAGCCAACAGAATGGGAGAAGATCTTTGCCAGCTACTCCTCTGATACAGGACTAATATCTAGAATATACAGAGAACTTAAAAAAATCACCACTAAAAAAACAAATAACCCAATCAAAAAATGGGCAAGTGTACTGAATAGACACTTCACAGAAGAAATACAAATGGCCAATAAATGTATGAAAAAATGCTCAACATCATTAGCAATCAGAGAGATGCAAATCAAAACTACCCTGAGATTTCACCTAACCCCAATTAGAATGGCAATCATTAAAAACACAAGTAACAACAAATGCTGGTGAGGATGTGGAGAAGTAGGAACTCTAATACACTGTTGGTGGGATTGCAAATTAGTACAATCACTTTGGAAAACTGTGGAGGATCCTCAGAAGAATGGGAATGAACCTACCGTATGACCCAGCAATACCACTTCTAGGCATCTACCCAAAAGGACTGAAACCAAACTACCAAACTAATGCATGCATATCTATGTTTATAGCTGCACAATTCACAATTGCCAAACTTTGGAACCAGTCAAGGTGTCCATCGACAGATGAATGGATTACAAGACTATGGGATATGTACACAATGGAATTTTATGCAGCCATAAAGAAGAACAAAATTACATCATTTGCAGGGAAATGGAGGGCACTGGAGAACATTATGTTAAGTGAGATTAGTCAGTTCCAAAGAGTGAAAACTCAGATGTTCTCCCTAATATGTGGAAGCTAGGGAGAACGAGACTTAGCAGGTACTCCAGACAAGGAAGGAGAAAACTTTAGTTGAGCAAAGAAGGCAACCTGACTGAGGGAGACAGGAGGGAGGAAGAGGGAAACACACTAATGCACATGATGTGTACACACAAACTTATCCGAGTCAATCACTATGCTAAGCATGGAAAGGAGGGAAGTGGGAGGGAATAGGGTGGGATTTGAAGGAGGGCTAAATGAGCAATGTGTGCATGCATGCTTCTGATACCCTGACACTTATCAAAATGTATAACTACAATGCACCAATAAATGAATATATTTAAACAAATCTTAGAACTGAAATAAAGTGCAGCAGGCTTAAGTGCAAAAAACATTCCTCTATATTGAGGAAAAGACAAGCAGATGAGGAAGGGAAAAAAGCTAGGTGTAGAGTAGAAAGAAGAGAAACCAGTATCGTAGTAACTTTAGAAGTGACAGAACAAGCCAGGTGTGGTGGCGCATGCTTGTAATCCCAGTACTTTGGGAGGCGGAGACTGGAGGATCCGGGTTCACGGCCAGCCTCAGCTCTCTCTCTCTCTCTCTCCCTGTCTCTCTCTCTCTCTCTCTCTCTCTACCTAGTGAGGCCTTCCGCAAGACCCGGTTTCAAAATAAAGTATAAAAAAATAGGGCCAGGGGTGTAGCGCGGAGGTAGAATGCCCCTGGGTTCAATCCTGAATACCGCAAAAAAAAAAAAAAAGAAGTGACAGAACAAAGGAGGAAGATCTGCTCACAGGCTGACTACACGCTAATCTACACACTGAAAGGACTCGGAGCAAGGGAATATTCAGTAATCAGCAAAATTAACAGAAATGGACCAAAGTCTAGCGTTTGTCTTTGAAGTGTAAGAACTTAAAAAAGAATCCTAGAAGCATCAAGACAGGGAAATTAAAAAGCTACCAAAGGAGAAATATCGGTCTGGCTTCAAAGTTTCCAGAAGTCAAGAAAGCAATATTATAATTAAAGAGCAACACAACCACACAAGTTGTTCATTTATGATTAAAAACAGCCAACAGTGACAGATATACAAGGGCTTTCACACAATTGAATGCCGAGATGGTACTCATTTACATACATACAGAGCTAATATCAAGATGAAAAAAGAAACAGCTACCATAAATCCTGTTACAAAAGAGAAAGCAAATAGAACAGGTGATTTCTAATGGAAACAGATACATGTATTTAAAAAAAATCAAATTAATATGTTAAATAGAAACAGAAGGAAAAGAGTGGTAAAAGGAAGCAGAATTGAATAAATGTTGTCAGTTGTAAAAGAGCATAGCAATGGGTCTGTTATGATAACAAATTAATGAATAGGAAAAAACTCTAAATGGGAGGGGTGAGGAAAAGGACAGAAGCAGCAAGAGAGGTACACAGACATCTACAAGCTTTTCTATTTAACAAATGCAAGAACTGTGCCAGGAATGTGCACATTGTGGCATTTGAGCATTGATAAAATCTGTGGAGTAGGCAATATTTCTAAATTATAAATGAAAAAAATCTGTAAATTAGAGAGGGTTTCATGTAGAAAAAAACTCTTGAAGTATCAAAAATATATAATAAAGCAGAAATACATTGAGAAACATAATAGGGTAGGAAATATTAATATACCTCATACTTTTCCCAATCAGGCAAAAGAAATAGATATGCAGAGAATCTGAATATTTCAGTTGCTACACCATTCACTCTTGCCAAGTCCTTTTTTTTTTTTCGGTGCCGGGGATTGAACCCAGGAGCGTTCTACCTCCGTGCTACACCCCCGGCCCTATTTTTTATACTTTATTTTGAAACCGGGTCTCACGAAGTTGCGGAGGGCCTCACTAGGTAGAGAGAGAGAGAGAAAGAGAGAGAGAAAGAGAGAGAGAGAGAGAGAGAGCTGAGGCTGGCTGCGAACCCGGATCCTCTGGTCTCTGCCTCCCAAAGTACTGGGATTACAAGCATGCGCCACCATGCCTGGCCCTTGCCAAGTCCTTTTAAAACTAATTGTGCATTATAGCAGAGAAAAAAAAAACTAGCACATTTTAAAAAGAAAACCAATCTTTTACCACAATGAATCAAAACTATAAATTAATTTTAAATACATAAGTAAAAACAGTAAAGTCAAATAAACATTCAACCACAGAAGCTAGAATTATAACAAGAAAAAAGTAACAAGGATATAAAAATCGAACCACAAATTGGTTAAAAGACAGAAAAAAAAAAAAACATGGTAGAATTGATTAAGGCATCCAAGAGCAAGTGTTAAAGAAAACAGAACCCTCTCAAAATTTACTGCTCTTAGAGATCACCTAGAGAAATTATTAGAAATACTGACTCAACTGTGGGGAGTAATGTGCAAGGACTGACTGATATTTGTTTACTGTTTGGTTTTTTTGTTCATTTGTTTATTGCAGCGCTGGGGATTGAACCCAGGGCTTCACACATGCACTGTACTACTGAGCCATATTTTCAGCCCTGAATTCTCCACTTTAAGTGGTTCCCATACCTAAGTCCCAAGAAAGACACTTTGAGGAAGTGTTTTATACCCAGCTCAGGTCTATTAAAGTGAGATAAATAAAGAACTCAAGAATAACAGGGGACACAAACAAAAAGCATGACAAAGATTTTTTCAAGCAATAACATTATTATACACTGTTATACCCTAAGGAATTATAAACACTCAAAGACATGAATGACTTTCCAAAAAGAGAAGAAAAAATGAATGAGTCAAAAAAAAATAAAACTGAACAGATCAATAGCCACAAAGCAATAAAAAGTTGTCAATAAAATGCCTTCTAAAGAGAACCAGGCTAATATGGTTACAAAGATAAATTCATAAAAACCCTAGGGACAGATATTCCTGTCATATAAAATGTTTCAAAGAACATAAAAGCTTCCCAAATCATTTTATGATGCTAGTATAATCCTGAAAAATACAGCCTAAAAAGAGAAAACCATAGTCCAATTTTACTCACGAATACAGCTACGAAAATAAACTACTTACAAATAGAATCTAACAGTGTATTAATATATCATACTGTATTATGTGGGTTTTATTCTCTGGTGCAATATTCATTTACTTATATGAAAATTATTAGCGTAATTCTTTGCATCAGTATGTGAAAGCAAAAAAAAAAACACATATGGGTAACTAGACAGTTATTTATATATTTCTTTTACATGGAGTCTTTCTACTAAAGGCAACAGAGTGAACACATGAATTTACCTCTGCTCTCTCACAAAAATCCTAATGAAATATCCAGGAAGGGATTTTTTAAGGGGCCTAAACACTCAAAGACACTTTGTTGAAAGATCACACTCTACCTGGATACTCCTGCACCTTTCTCCATCATCGTATTCAATCAAACAGAGTTAATCTCCTAGTTTGTCTCCTTCCCCCCAATAGACTATGGGTTCCCTAAAACCAGGGACTTTGTCATAATATTGAACATGTTCTCATTCTGATCCTATTGATGTAGGATAGAAGAAATAAAAGAAACATGTAGAAAGGGGACAGACAGGAAGGAGAAGTAAAATATAACTTAAATGTAAGAAACTGGTGCTGAAGTTCCTCATACTTTTATTCCCTAAACCAATTCTCTTTCCCAGGCCTCTCTCTCCCAAATTCCTAGGAAATCTGTAAATTCTAGAATTAACTGAAAAGAAAACAAATAACAACAATAAAACTATAATTGCCCTGTGCACTGTCAACAAGACAGATATGATACTTTAGAAACCTATAATTTAGGGGACTTTCCTGTTTATTTGATCAGATAATGGAGACCACGGTCAGGCTGAGGGTCCTGAGGTTGACCAGACCACCACTCTGTGATCACTGGACTGAGATCATCCTCACATACTTTCCCATTCCCACCCCTCACTGAGTTTCCTATAAAAGAGCTGTGAACCCCCAAAGCGCCTCTCTCACTTGTGAGGTGGCCCACATTCTCCCTTGAATGTGTATTTCTTACTTTCCAAAGTAAATATCTATGTCTCTGGTGCTAGGTGAAATTCTTTTCCATCATGTAAGCCAAGGACCCTGCAGATCCTGAGTTGAAGAATCAACCCTTCTCCCATAACAATATCACCAGGGCTCCAAAAGTATTTATCAAAAAAAAAGGAAAGGGAAAAAAGGAAGAGAAAATCTATTTATTAAAAAAGGCCCCTCAAAAAATATAGATTATCAGTCAAGAGTTTTACTTGAAAACACTTAAAAATGTTCAAGAACTCAGTTGACTATAACCTCATTTAGATTTCACCACACAAGGAGTGAGACTTAGAACACATTATCAACACTTTAAGCCAAAATGAAACAGCTTCAGGTCCTGGCCCAGGCTCTGCTGGCCTAGGAGTCTATGAGGGCTTTAGAGTTAAAAGAATCTTGCTTGCTGCCTTGTAGCACAAAGGCCTGAAAGCTTCTCTGCATCTGGGCATTCCACGCTGATGCTTAAAACATCACAGGGATGAGTATGATTCTGATTTTGGCAGACCCCCCCCCCCCTTCAGGATGCACACTTTCCACAGTTGGCTTCCAGGGACATCATGATAAAGGTACTCTTATCTGTGACCACACACAACCATTCCTGGGAGAATCCTAATGAACTGAGTTCCTTTGTCTCTCCTCACTTCCTGTTTTTCATCAACTAAATGCCCCAAAGAAAAAAGATGATGTTGACTAAGGGCCTCTCCCTCTCCCAGTGATGATGCTTCTAGCCTGGAAGAGTTGACAAACATCTGCTGTGACTGACCATGGCTGCATTGTTTGACCTAGTTCCTGAGCTTCGTTTCCTCCTCCTTAGAGGAGCCACAATTAACAGCAAATAGGTTTTGCAGCTATTCACCCTTCCACAGTTGCATTTTTAGGCTACATTTTATGAAGATGATTGTTCTAAATCAAACAAAAAGGTCAAATACTTAGAATAACAGAATATCCAGATTTATGTCCCCTGTATCTCCATATAGGAAGGAAGGAAGGAAGGAAGGAAGGAAGGAAGGAAGGAAGGAAGGAAGGGAAAGTTAGTTCATTTGCCTGTAGGCAATACTAGACTTCTAGTCTCCCAGTCCAGAAATTCTAGAATCACTTGGTTCTCTCTTCTTTATCTCTTATATTTAAACTCTCAAGTTTCATCAAGGGAATAATGCCTTAAATAAGAGGCTGAGTGGCCACAGCCTCCCTGTCAGGAATTTGTTTGGGGGTAAGGCTAGCAATATGCATATAAAGACCAGGATGCTTGGAAACAAGACATTTTTCTCTCATTCATTCAGCAAATGTTTATTGAGAATCTGTGTGACAGGCATGGTTCTATGAACTGGGGGTACAGGAAGGAACAACTTTTACCCTCAACAAGCTTACCTGTTTTCTTTTTTAATTGGTACATTGTAATTATACATCATAATGAGATTCAGTATGATAGAAACAAACATGCACACAGCACTTGGTGTGTTTTCCTGGGACCCCACCATTTAAACAGCTCTACCTTAAAACTGCACATGCACGTGGGGGAATGAGGATGAGTGAGATCAAGCCGGAGAGAGACGAGGCCCAGCGATGTGGCAGAAGGCTGGTGCTTGAGTGGAGGGTAGAAAGAAACAGGGAGCATTTCCCAGGGCAGCAATAGCTGGGGGGCTTTGAAAGGCTGAGATATCCCAAGGTCCGTCTGAAGTTGTTGCTGTGTTGCGCTGCAAACTCCTCTCTTACATCAAGCCTTCATTCATGGGTACACAGCACTAGCATCAGCAATAAAGAGGTCACTTCAGCCAAGCAGGGTGCCAGGGGATGAAAAAGCGCAACCACAAGCAGGAAATAGAATGTGGAACAGAGATCAGGACCTCAGCAAAATCAGAAATTTATAATCAGCAGTGGCTGAGAGAAATGTTGAGTTTTCCGTGAACCCCTATAGATGGCAAGGCCACAGGGAATTCACCATACGTGGGACAGAAATTCAAGCAAATGCTTATTTGAATCTGAGGAACTGGATGGACAAGGCTGGGATTGCATGCACCTCCCTGACGAGCAATCTCCATTCCAAAGGACACCCTACTTGTCCCAACCCTCACTGCTCTGCAATTTCTCCTACCCGACCACCCTTGAATCTCATAATGACAGCCATTCCAAGCATCAGTACATGCCAGGCAGAATGGTAAGCACTTTATACCAGCCTCCCCTTGAACAGTGTAAAAGGTACTTCATTCTTGCAGAGGTGAGAAGACAGAGACCCAGATGCCAACAAATTTGCCTGAGCTCACACTGCTGCTGGGTGGTAAGGATATAAACTGAAATCAGCGGTCTGAAGCTAAGCCCCATGCTCCTTACTGTTCCCCCTGCTGCATCCTCAAGACAGCAAGCCCCTTTGTTTGGGGAAATGCTTGGCTTCCAGCCATCAATTTGCCACTGAGGGCTTCCCAAAGAAACCTGGGGCACAGTGCTAGCTGAGTGCATAACTTCAGTAGATGATTTAATATGCTCCTAAAGCTAAGAAAATACAATCCATTAGATGAGAATCCAAAAATAGATATGCACTTTTCTGTGTTTTGACACTGATTGTAAATAGAAAGACACAGCCAAATGACTGTCAGAAACCTTGTTAGGAAGATGCTCCACACAAAGGTCTGTGCAAATTCAACTAAAAGAGAGCTTCTCAGAAGTGTTGGCTACATAGTTTAAAATAAAAATAAATTCAGAAAACAACCTTAGTTATCATCCTTATGTAAGTTAGTTCCTTCCTGATTTACTTGGTTACTGTGTTATTCTAATCCTAAAACCTAATTTGGATAGAAGTAATAGTATGACTTGACCTACCAAAAAATTACAAATAGGGAAAAGATGGGATAGGAAATAATCCAATGGCACCAACACTCATGGAGTAATAGGTTTTTTTTTTTATTTTGTTTTGTTTGTTTTATTTTTTCTGTGCCAGGGATTGAACCCAGGAGCATTCTACCTCCAAGTTACATACCCCCAGCCCTATTTTTTTTATTGTTTATTTTGAAACAGGGTCTCACTAAGTTGCAGAGGGCCTCACTAAGTAGATGAGGCTGGCTGCGAACCTGTGATCCTCCTGTCTCAGTCTCCCAAGTACTGGGATTACAAGCGTGGGCTACCACACCCAGCTGGATAATAGTTTTAGATATACATCTCTAAAAATCAGGTTATTGAGGTAACTCAAAATCTGTTCAAATATTATTTGCATTTAACTTAAATGCATAAACATGTTCACATTTATCCAGCTCACTTTATATACCAATTCCTGGGTTTCTAACCCATACGCATTAATCTATCCAAGCTACAACTCAATGGGTATTTACAATTTATTTACAGTTTACAAACTCGCCTCTAGGCTGTCATCTATAAAAGGCCATGGCTGCTATTTGTAACCAGAACTTAGAAAAATTTGCCAATTATTTTTAACTTCTTACATTTCCAGCTTTTCATAACGCAAAAGTCAAATGGAAAATTTTAAATTACTATTATTATAGTTTACAATATATCACTCAAGGGCTGGAATTTAGTCAGAAGGGTTGAGCTAGAACCTAGGGCTTACATCTTAATTTCATCAGATAGCTACTAAATAAAATTAAGACCTCAATGTTACAGGTATCCCCTTCACATAAAATTGCTTTTCCATCATTAATGGGTATTTTTACATAAAGAGCAAAGGAAGGATGTAGAATTTACAATTAGAACCTTATCTTTATTTAAAGATAAATTTTAAACAAGCCATTTGAAGGAGGAAAATTACATTAAATTCTTATGATAGCTTCTTGATCATTTTATATAATGAAATAAAAGCAAGTTTGGGTATTCAGCAGGGTTCAAGACATTCTTTATAAGAGGCTACTTTAATATGCAGTAGGGCACTTAGACACATTTTCCTGATTTAAGTCTTCAAAAGATGAGAACTGGATTTGCTTCCTAAAGCAGGGTCTTCAAACAACACTAATGACAATAATAATAATACCAAGTCTCTTGCATAGCACTACATAATGGAGAACAATTTTCCCATGTTCTATTTCACTTAATGGGCATATAGCCATGGGGACAAGTCTGATACTCTCATCCCTATTTTACCAATGATGAAACAGATCTTATAGATTAAGAAGCTTGAGAGCTAGAGCACTATATAGATCCTAATTCTTTTTTTTTTTTGAGGGGGGTGTACTGGGAATTGAATCCAGGGGCATTCTACCTCCAGCCCTTTTAAAATTTTTTTTTGTTGAAACAGGATCTCGATAAGTTGCTGAGGCTGGCCTCACACCTGCAACTTCTGTCTCAGCCTCCAAAGAACTAGGATTACAGGTGTGTGTCACCACGCCCAGCTCTATAAATCCTAATTCTTGAAACGTAATCCCATACACTGTCCTAGATGGCTATACTACCTCCTACAGTGGCACAATGTTTGTAAGCAGTGCTACTCATTTCTCAAACCAAGTTCATGTTAAATGTTTAATAAATGGGATATATATTTACATCCAAATAATACCTAAACTAACCTAAAAAGATTTTATGGTATCATTAGGGTTTTAATTATTGTTAAAATCTATTTTACTCATAATTCATAATATGGCTTAGGTTTAAATTCCTGTTTAAAAGGAGAATAACCATTCCATAGCTTTATCTGCAGATGAGAGGAATTACTTATAGGTCATACATCTAACCTTCTATAATTACATGTGTGAAATGAACACTGCCATCGATAGTTCTATAAAATTTAGAGTTCAGCTAGGCGTGGTGGCGCACGCTTGTAATCCCAGTACTTGGGAGGCGGAGACCGGAGGATCCGGGTTCACAGCCAGCCTCAGCTACTTAATGAGGCCCTTCACAACTTCGTGAGACCCAGTTTCAAAATAAAGTATAAAAAATAGGGCTGGGGATGTAGCTTGGAGGTAGAATGCTCCTGGGTTCAATCCCCGGTACTGCAAAAAAAAAAAAAAAAATTTGTCATTCTAGGTCTTGAATCTATGCATAGAAATAGAACTACACAAATATCTTTTCAAGTTAAATCCAAGCTGTTTTTCAAGGTTTTATATCAATTTATACTCATAGCAGTAATCTGTGGGAATTCCCATGGATACATATCAGCTTGTGATATTGTAAGTAATACTACAGAATAGTATACAGCAGTATAAATGAGTATGACAGGGCTATATAATACAAGGATGAATATTTAAAAGCATATTGTATTTTTAAGAAGAAAATGACAGAAGGCTGTATAAAGCTCAATATCATTTTCATAAAGCTCAAAAACAGATAAATCTAAATAGAAAAATGTATACATATATGGTAAAATTACTTCTTTAAAAATGGGGAAAATAAACACAAAATCCTAGATTTCTATTATGGTAGAGGCAAAAATACAGGCTCTAGTAAGTACACAAACTTTTTTTATATGTTACCTATACTCTTTAGTAAGTACAAAATAAGGTAAAATTTCTATTTTTAAAGTGCTAACAGGACTGTACAAATCTTACTTCACATTTAACTTACAATAAAATCTTTAAAAACACTATTTCTGCCAAAATAGTCAAGGGTTTTGATTTCCTGAGAGATTCATCTAATCCTTTAATATTTCAGTCATACTCTTTTGAAGGACCACTCTTGTCACTACCCATGGAGATAATGAATGGCCGCATCCACTCTGCCATACCCATTGACTATGGGCTTATATATCAAGTCAGATTTTATTGAGCCACTTTGGCTGGCTTCATGGAATTCTGCATTTTTTACAAGATGTAAAATTTGTACATTTTGCATTGTATTTACATGTGGTTTTGAAATATTCACAGAAGACAGTAAAGGAATTGTTAACACTTGATGGCAAAGAGTAAAGATGCTGTTAGCATTAAGAAAGAGATATGAAGCTGGGCGTGGTGGTGCACACCTGTCATCCCAGTACTTGGGAGGCTTGGACAGCAAGATCACAGGCTTGAGGCCAGTCTCAGCAACCTGGTAAGACCCTATTTCAAAATAAAAATAAAAAAGGGGCTGTTTGTGTAGCTCAGAGGTAGAATGCCCCTTGGTTCAATCCCCAGGACCAGGGAGAAATGAGAGAGAGAGAGAGAGAGAGAGAACAAACTCGTAACCACAGGAACTGGATATTAAACACTGTACAACTCAAATTGGTAAAGTACATGCGGTGTACATCCTAACCTCTATAGAGTCTCAGATTGTTCTTCAATTAACTGACCAAGAGGAACATTAATATCTACTGGCCCCTCAATGTTGCTATAAAGATTAGCAACACAATTTATAGGAAGAACTCTTTGGTAAGCATTCAAGGGCATTTAATCAATGTTAATATTTTAATGAGATTTTATTCATTCAGCAACTTACAAAAGAAAACTGCACAAATGAAGCAAGATTTGACTCAGACCCTGATGCAGAAAGTACAACAGAGGAACACTCCACGCAGCTTGTCCCCAGGACCGCGGAGGCACTTCCATGTGTTCCTAGTAGATTCCCACTGGAACGATTCAAAGATCAAGCTCCATAGCTTTGTTGAAAATAGGATCCACTTACTTTCAACTTAACAGGAACATATCTATTAAATAAAATTAAAGCCATCTACACACTGTAAGTCAGGTCAAAATTGAGACAATCTGGGGTTTTTCACGTGTTTCTTTTTATCCCTGGAAATCAACAGTTTTGTTTTGGAAAAACAACCTGGACTAAAATACACATGAAGTCTAAAGGACTTCTAACATAGCAATATTTTTATTGTCACCACTAAAGCACTGATTCAAATTTTCTTCACAGGAAGGACAAGGCCCTGGAGGCGAAGGGCTCAGGGAAGCCATTTGGGTGAACCCTTGTGCTGCTGCCTGATATCTGGATGGGCAGTTGCCCATCTGCGTATACAGCCAGTAGGGCCATTGCTTCCACTATGTGGCAGGCACCCTCCAAACAAAGTAAATGCTGCTAGGGCAAAGTAACATGCTATCCATACCCACAAATGCCTCCACGTTCAGCGGAGTTGGTGATCATTGCTAAATAACTCCCCAAAGCCAAATCTCTTCTGGGTTCTCTCTGTGCTTGCTTTGTTCATATCCCATCACCATTCAGGATCAGATGCTGACGCTAATTATTCAGAGGCAGGAGGGGGTCTGTATATTTCTTCATCCCATGCTGTGACCAAATCTGGAAGCAGTAATACCTGCCAAAGCAGGGCGGCCATGCCAGTAAGGTGAAACTCTCAAGCAGCTTTATTGGCAGGATGACTGCACCCCAGCACACAGGACCCCTTCTTTTGTTTAAAACAAAAAGAAAAAATGCATGCTTTCCCTTCATGTCTTTGACACAGGCTATAATAACCTGGATGCTCTGCTAATCAAGAACTTATCTGCCCTTAAAGGACTCTCAGAAACCTTTAAGCACTGATGTCCAACATGAGGAAATTTAAATCCCTATAGGTGAGAGGAGAATGGGGGAGGTACAAGGATTGATTGATTGATTGTACTGGGGATTGATCTCAGGGATGTTCCTACCTCTGAGCTACACCTCCAGCCTTTTTTAATTTCTAATTTTAAAACAGGGTCTCACTAAGTTGCTGAGGCTGGCCTCGAACCTGCAATTCTCCTGTCTCAGCCTCCCCAGTACTGGTATTACAGGTATGCACCACCCCCCTACCCGGCTTGTTCTATTTTATTTTCATAATTTTTCATGCCACTATTATAAACAGACTACATTAAGCATCCAATCCAAGTTGGAAAAATTAAACAACAAAGTTAAAGAAAATGTAAGGAAATATGAAAGCTATGACTAGAGAGTTTTGCAGATAATTTTACTATATATTCAAAGAAGAGATAATTCTATTCTTATATAAGTTCTTCAAAAGAATGGAAAAAGAAGAAATGTTCCCTAATTCGTGTGTGTGTGTGTGTGTGTGTGTGTGTGTGTGTGTGTGTGTGTCTGTGTGTGTGTGTGT